>WTSP01025520.1:0-40233 GCA_025331215.1 Actenoides lindsayi | reverse complement strand
AGACACTGTCTGTGAGAACAGGCTGCTACCTTCAGAAAGTGCAGTTAGTTAGAAGAACTGAGCTGAAAAGTAAAAATCACTGAACAGAATTAATTCTGTTCTTACTCAAACTAGGACAACCACTACCGTGCTTCCATGCACTTGATTTCTCCAGAGACTGTTTCAGTCTTGAGGTTCAATGATAACCTACAACAGGAAGACCCCAGCTGGGGCCTCCTCAGGGCAAGGACCGGAGGAGGATTGGGTTCCCAGTCCAGCCCTCTGTCCCCTGGACATTCTGTGTGGGACTGGCAATGCTGTGGGCTTGAGGAGCAGGGTGATAGGCGTGGGGTGAGGAGCAGATTGGGCAGCTCTGAGCAACTGGGAGCACAGCCTACCACACAGCTCCCGGTCACCAGGAGCCTGCAGTCAATGTAAAGGGAGGAAAATACACACCTACCAAGAGAGCAATGAGAGAAGCCATCTCCAGGCTGACTTAGAAAGGTGCAGTAGGAGGTAAGCAATGGGGAAACAACACTGATACCCTGCTGAAAGGCAGGAAGGGGACAAAGAAGCCAGTGGTTGCAGTACCATTGTCCTGCAGAAGGGAGAGGCTGGGAGGAGGCACAGTGTTTGCATGGGCTGGGGTAGTGAGGACAGCTAGAGAGGGTCCCAGAAAAAGAGCTGTGTTTTCTCCTCCCTGAATGCAGGCTAGTATTTGAGGCACTGCTCTGGGATGAGGAAGGCATGACTGGAAAAGCAGAGAGTCTAGCAGCTGTCACCCAGTCTCCCACCTGCAGGGAACAGAGCACTGTGTGCAACGCTTCCCGGCTGCTTGTTTCTCCCTCCCTCCTCCCCTCTCCCCAGACCCACTTGGTTTCTGGGGAGACAGAAGGGCCACAGTACCTGAAAAATCCTGTCCTAGGAAGTATTTAGTTTTGGTTGTTGGCAAGCCCATTGCAGAGACCCTGAAGTAAGCTGGATGTCCTGTGAGGCAATGCTGCATCACCAAATTGGAGCCTGAAAGCAGACAACTGCTACACCACTCTCCTTTGCGGTTCTGAAACTGGTGCCACACCCAGATCTCGTTTTCTTCACTGAGATTTTAGCATCCTCAGGCTGGACATTTAAGTTTTCTGTACTGTAGGGATGGGATGCTCCCAGCCTGAGGGCAAGTATAAATTTTTATTTTAACCTTCTATTATGTCTGACCTGTCATTTTCATGTAAGATTTTTCTTTATGTTTTCAAAGCTTAACTCTGAGCAACTATTTTCTACCCCAGTATAGAAGTATAAAGATGTCATAAGACACAGCTAACACCCAAATACCTGACTGTTTTCATTTTGAAAGAGCTTTTATCAGTTCCTGGTCTTTACTTCAAGACTTTTGAGATTTGCAGAAACACAGGAGACACGCATCTGATCAAACATTATATACTGCTCTTAAGGAGGAACAGTCAGAAAGTTTCTTCTGGTTATGTGCTGCGATGTGGAGCACAGCTAAAGTAAAAGCCAGTTACTTCTTGTTTTCTGTCCTGTTACTTCAATCACTTGCAGAGGAAATATCAAATTCAGTTGTGTCTGTAAAGAGAGGAAAGATCTTGTGATTGCTAAATTTGGCAATCTGTAATTTAAGTGACAGATCTCTGCCAATACAGACATCCAGACAAAGTGTTAGTTACCGCTAAGCGGAGAGAGGGACTCAATTCTCCTTTTATTCCACTGCAAGTCAGAAGGCGATGTGTGAGATTAAAATAATGGTGCAAAACCAGCAAAAGTGATGGGAATTAGTCTCCAAAACATTTGACATTGGTAATTTTCTGCAGTAACGAGGTAATTATGGTTTCTTATTTAACATCTTTCATACTTTTAAGCCTGATACAGACAGCTACATTGAGAACCATCTATATGGTAGTCATCCCATTCATTTTATAGTATTTATTTATAAATATTTATTTCTGGTGAATATTTACTGTGGGGTCAAATTATAGACACTGAAGAATAGTACTGTTTCTAATTGCAGTAAGGACAAAATCAAAGGCTCCGCTTAATTGGCATGTTGCGGCATATCAGGGTGTGTTATATAGGGTATTCAAAGAGGGGACAAAACCACAACTATTTTGTTTGCAGAGAGAACTTGTATCTCAAGTGCAGAATCAGGTTCTATTTTGTAAGAAGTAGAAGGACCTCTTTCAAGCAATCACAGTAATTCCTTAAAGAAGCGCAAGCGTATGCATCAAACTGAGGATGCTGGCTAAAAAAGCTGAAGAGTTATTCTTAACCATTTTGAGAAAAATATTTAGCACTCATTTTGTTTTGCAAGCACATGATTGAAAATAAGAAAGTGAAACTGAGTTTCTTGTCCCATTTCTCAAGCTAAACATTATTTCACATTTTACAGTGACATTGTGATATGGTCTGTGGGTCCTTTTGTAATACCTTTGATGTCTGTAGCCCTACCAAGGCTTTAAAGGACATTTTTTGCATTTAGAGTTGCATTACCATACATAACCTTGCTTATGCTACCAACATCGAAATAACTCCAGCTGTCAGTCTTGAATACTATAATTATACCACCATCATGTGCTTTGAGACAAAGTGAAAACTTTCAGACATTCCTTACTGGTTAATAAATTAATCCCTTACAAGTGTTACCCAAGGACCATCTTGCCATACACCATATGGGGGGGAAAAAAAAAAAAAGTAGGACAACTGGGAAAAAAACCAACTTTTTTTGAAAAGCAGGCACAGCTACCTCATTGAAATTTCTCTCACATGCTTGGGGCATGAAGCTAGAGGTTTTCAAAAGGTTTTGTCTTTATATCAGTGTTTTAACGTGACACATTCCCAACTATCCTGTTCTGATAAATTGTAAAATATACTCCCCATTTGTGTCCTAACCTTTTCACAGTTGCCCAGAATGACTTCATAGGCTGACTATGATTATGTGCTGCAGATCAGTAAGGGAGAACTGGTGCTTCCTGGCTTGATATGCATCATCTGCTCCTCATGTAGCCTACCAGGCTGCCCATTACAGATGAGTGATGACATCAGAAAGAAACTCCAGTTTAAACAGAGCAATGCAGAACAACATGGCAGAAAGCCATTTGTGCTATTATACGATAGTTAAGGGTTCTCAAGATCTTTACACACTTTATCCTTTACGCACCTTCTAATAAAGCATGTTCAGTTATATTACAAAAAATAATGCAGGCTGATGTTGGGGCATGTGCTAAAGATCACAAGCAGGTATATGTCCAAGCATGGCTTAGAATCATCCCATAATTTTCCTTTTGGAATGGAAGTCCTAATCCATTGTGTTCCTGGGACCCTTCAGAAACAGACCTAAACTTTTGCATATTCTTCATGCATATGTATTGGTTGAAGGAACAGTATGGTGACACAGAAGGTAGTGAATAGCCCCTTACATTAGGAAAGGTTCCCTAACAATTTAACACTTTGTTCTACTATGTCTTTCTCCTTAGGCACACAAATACCATTGAAGCAGTTTATATAATAACTCAGTAAGACCAACATTAAAATATCCTCAATACAGCAGAAGTATTTGGACTCTTTATTCCCTGATTTGGGACTCACTGTGACAACCATTACAATTACTGCCAATATACCAAAGATTAATCCCTCAAAGATGCCCTAAATGCTGCGAGCTCAGAGTTGGGCTACAAAGTGCAATGTCCCTCAACACTGCTTACAAAAAAAAAAAGCTTTTTACAACAGAGATTTTAAAACTTGTTTTACGGGGAGGAACAAAAGGTCCAGAAGAGACAATGTAAAGCATTAATGAAATTGGAGATGGTATCTCTTACCTGTGGTGAGTACATTATTTGTTGTTACCAGTCCACTGTAGTTCCAAGCATTACAATTTTCAGGTGGAACTTCTTTCAAAACAAATAAGCAGTGTTGGACATTAACAAGGGTTAGATGATTTTGCAGTTCAAGTTCTTCTTCTATCCATTGCAAAAGGTTGTGTGTGATCCACTGGACTGGAGAGTTGCCCATGTGTTTAACATGCTGGTACAGGGTGTCTTCCTCTTCATTTTCCTTTAGACCAGGCGGTATTCTTACTGCAGCCATGCTGACAGGCCCATTACAAGGGAGTTGCTTACAGGTGACTCTTCTAGATTGCTAAAACCTGGAAACAAATGGGGGAAGCCCTATTGGCTGATGCCTTGAAAAAACCAAAAACCAAGACACAATCAAACAGAGCATTTGGTGACATGCTAGACCATATGGTCTTATTTCAACAGGAAGGACGAAATTACTGTGTGGGTTGTGATCAAGTCAGAGAAGTTCATAATTAAAAGCATAACCATTGTATTATTCATATGTTTCCTTACCCCAAGAAGAATAAAAAATCTCTCACGGAAGTTTGTCACCTCAGGGTGAACATTTTAAAAACACAAATTTTGATCAGTAATTTTCCTTGCCTGCAACCCGTAACAGAGTGCAGCATCAGGCAGGAATAAATGGTAACTCCTGAGAGATGGATATGCTGATGCAGCTGGCTCATTCAATGTCTAGATGAAACATGATGTCCCTAAGGCTAAAGGTTGTTTTAAAACTATTTACCTACAGATTGATGATATCTGTGGGCTTATTTCATTACTCTGCTGTTGTTCATTACAGTCCTCCCATCTTTGCTCTCCCCTACCAGCTTCTGTAAGAATGGTCTAGTTTTGTGTTTCCTCTATGGTTACACTTGTTTGGCCGTGTTTGGGGTTTTTTCCCACTGAGAAGCCCTGCATAAGTGACTTAAAAACTTGTGTACTTTTTGCATTACCGAGAGAGTTGAGAAAAAATGTTGTTTCATTTCATTTCATTTCATATTTATGTGACAGGTGCCACTTGTCTAACTTGGCAGCTATGGTGAAGCAATGTATTCTCACTCTCTTAGCACTGTTTACATTTTTTTAATTAAAAATTGTTGGAAGAGCTTTTATGTCCAGTGTGAAGATGTGGGTTTTTTTAGTTGTTGGCACTGTTGGAACTTTTGCTCAATCATTATTATGGTGATTCTAATCAAGAACTAAGTATTATTAAGTGGGGGTTTATATTACTAATGGTCAGTGGCAAACTTAATTTGTATGCTTTTCATCTCTAAGGATATTTTGATGTTTTCTTCAGTGAAAGGAGAGATTTTCAGGATTCTTATCTTACATGTTTGTTCATTTATTAGTAGGCATCATTAGGCTAGTTGAATGCTCCTGTTCAACATGGTTAAAATTTGAGAATAAAAGACTGAATGAAAAGACTTGATTTTTTCATGGGATCTCTCATATAAAAATATCAAAGCTAAACAACATTTTAAAAATACAAAGCCAGATACAGTACTTGATTAAAAACACTTGCCTAATGTTTTGCCTGTAAACTGTTTCCCCTTTCACTTTTTTAAGGAAGAGGACCATTTTAGAATGAAGGACATATCTGGCTGTGAATTGCATACAAGCTAAGAATAAAAGACCTAGAAACAAACTTTACTGATTCAGAAACAAAGGATAGATGACTTCTTTAAGAGAAATGCCATGACTGGTAGTAACATGCTAACAGAAGAAAATCTATTAAGGTTTAGGTGGAGCAGGGTGTGTGTGCGTGCGTCTTAATTTAGGTAACAGTGATCTGTTAATCTAGCTCTCAAGAAACTGGTCCAATCTGATCATATATATGCATTTACTTAGAATAATTCTCTCTGTTCTCAACACTGGGTTCATTTCAGTAGTTAGAAGTCTTTCTTTTGAAATAAATTTTTTATCGTAACAACCCTCAAGACTGAGAAATAAAATAGTTGCATTGCACTGTTCTGTATAAACACTCGCCTGTCTGTTAAGTACATGAGTATAGCCTAGGAAGAACACTCATAACTGAACTGTGGTTATATGTAGGTAGTTACCTTGGTGGTTTCTGAAGAGTAAAGCAGTGCTTCCCAGTGCAAAGTGAGTGTTTCTGTCTTGCAAAATCTGCTGTTATTCACAATAAACAGGATCTTCACAGGTGAGAATTGCTCTGAATCTAATCCAGTACAGTGTTCAAATGCATCCTTACCTTTATAAAAATACCTCTGCTGAGTTCAATACATGCAATACAAAATACATGCTACTAAGTGCTTTGCTGAATCATGACCAGAATGAACAAAACTTTCAGGATTACATCACACAGGACTTATTTCTGTTTCCCTTAATACCTGTGCTGATATTTATGGGAATATCACTTTTAAGGACATTACAAGCTGCAAAGTATTACAATTTAGTCTAAGAAAGTAAGCAATTTAAAATTTCAGACTGTATACTGCATGTTTTAGCACTGGGGAACAGATGTTTAGAAAGTGGGATTTTACATTTTTCGAATAAGAATACTAGCCAGAAAATTGTTTTTACATGTAGCTGGATACTGTTCTTTCCAACTGGAACTTTGGGGTTTTTTATCTCTTTATAATTAGCATAGTTGAATATCTTCTTTTACTTGACAAAACAAGTTATGGCCATTTGTTTGATAAAAGCATCTATTACAGGTTTGATACAGTTATAGTACTATGACAGAATTCATTTCACTATCAGTTAAAAATATATATATATACACACTCTTTCTTTTTCTGGTACTCAACAATTTTAAAACCACAAAGAATGCCATAGTGGAGAGAAAACTATCCAGCCTGTTTTAGACTCTTCTGGTACAGTAGTGACAGAAATAGTCAGGGAACAAAAAAAGAAAAGGATTTTAGGCTTCTCTCACATGAAAGACATAGGGTTAAAAGCAAGACCTTGATGTAACCAGGGTCATACCTAACCTTCTCTGCAGCTGGAGCAAGCATATTCCCCACAAACAGCTATCTCTGGATCCATGAGATTCAATAAATAGAAAATCATTCCCCAGGGCTACAGTCTAGGATGAGCCTTAATCTTAACCACTTTTCATGGTTCGACTTGGAAGGCAAAAATCGTAATTACAACTACCTCAGTGGAGTGAAGTGTTTTCACATGTGCAACTATTTGCAGATCCATTTCTGTTGGCACAAACACTGCCTGTGGTCTTCTGTGTCTCAGTGGGAGCCAGGATATACTTTTGTATTCAGCAGTCTTCAGAGATTTTGCAGTTAGTACAGTAAATAGGAAAAAATTGTTTGGTTCTGTCTGTCCCTCAACTTTCCAATACCTTTGCCATCCCTTATATGCTCTGAAGGCCTCTACTGCTTACACACTACCTTTTCTTTTTCTCTTTTGGGCTTTTGCAGGAATGCAGAAGAGAAATTTCATCAGCTGAGGTGGGTGGAAAAAAACTGAACAAGATTTTAGGCAGAAAAGTGTAGATATGCAACTAGAGGAGGGATAAATTGGATTCTCTAACCGTGAAGCTTTTGCAGAGATAGTGCAAACCCCCTTCACAGCCCAGCCTACCTTGTCTTTAGAATTTCCTTCCAGACAGAGGTATCTTGACTGAATTGTGTCATTAGGAAGGATGTCTGGTTCCACTCAAACTGGGCTGCTACAGAGACAGGTACCTGTGCTGAGTGAGGTGGTCTTCATGAGTCCTAAGTGGAAAAGCATATATGTTGGAGAAAAGGCTCTAAAGGTCTTCCAGTCCTTCAACATGACAAGGTGGAAAAATATGGCCTTAGCAAAGGGAACACTGGACTTCCATCCACCTTACATATGTTCTTCCCTTTGTCCTTCTTCCCTCACTTAAGGGTGATCTAAAGATTTTGGCAAGAGAGAACAAACTGATAAATGAGCTTAACTGTGGGAACACTCACATCTTTCTTCTGCTCATTTACTGAAACATGATTAGGGTTTCAGTGGAGTAATTTATCTTGCTTTTGCAATGACTTGTCACCTCAGCTGCCAATTTTCTCTTTCATATTTACCTGGGCATGAGAGTAGTTTGCTAGTGAGAAAAATAAACAAAAGCCAAAGCTATTTGGTGAAGCATTCTGAAGTATCTTGTAGTTGGTGGAGAAAGACAGGAATTAAGATGTAATGAAACAGTGAGATGCAATAGGGTGCACACTGCTTGGTTCCAAGGCATGTTTTCTTTCAGTCAAGAAAAAAAAGCTAGCCAGGAAATGAACTTTTTAAAATCCTGCTGCTTCTAGGAGATAAGAAGATGATACCCTGAAGCATTCATGATACCCTGAAGCATTCATACTAGTTAACTTCTTCACTAACTACAAAAATTTTACTCTGTGGAGAAAAGAATTTCATACCACCTAAGTTTAGAGAGAGTTTACTCTCTGAGAGTGAAGTAAATAGGTAGGTATTTATTTCCTTTCACTACTCTATATTGATGGAACGGCCCAGCACAGACCATAGCACACAAAAGGCTTCCAGCACTGACCACTGAAGTTCATGTCCAATATACTTCCTGAGAGTGGAATAACCATGTTTTTTTAGGAGTTGCTCAAATGGAGTCAGTAGTTTTTTATTCTGGTGTCCTATGCAAACAGCAGCTCAAGCAGCAGTCAACTAAACAGACAGAGGCTAGAAGGTACCATGCTAAGCCTCAGGAAGTGATAGCAATACTGATACAAGAGCTACTGGCCATTTGCTTTGCTGGGTAGGGATGAATATTAGATTAGAAGAGACAGATCAGATGACACTAAGCAAATAGCTTGCTGGTGGAACCTAAATCACATACTGCCAGTACCTCTCTTCCCGACCCCATAACCCTAACAAATCTATAAAGAGGGAGGGAGATAATCTGAATAAGAGCCAATATGTGCGGGGTATATAGTTCACTAAACTTGAGGACCGTCCAATTACAGGAAATCTTTGTTCTTTAGGAAGCCAGAGAGGTCTGCCCCAAATCCCTGCAGTTCATAGTACAGCTCTATCTTAAATCTGTTTTGAGGGCTGTAGCTCCAAAAGATCCCTTACGGAGGACAGTAGTGCAGTCTGCAGGAGCAGCACTATTTTCCCAGTGGAATGAGGCCTTCCAGGGTTTGTCCTTTTCAGGGAAGTTTCTTGATTACTGGTTTAGGCATCCATGCTGCATTTCTCTGTCCCTGCAGCAGGTCAGCATGGCGTGGCAGGTGAGATGCAGCAGGAAAGGTGAAGCATGTATCACCCAGACCACCAAAACTGCAGTGCAATGACCTGCAAAAATGCAAGATAACTTCAGTCCCTCTAGCTGCAAATTTCCCACTTCTGTGAATTAGGTCCTATGCTGTCACACAGATGATGTTTATAAGAATCTCTGTCATTTTTAATTAACTTCTATTAAATTTAACTGAAGTCTGGTTATCATGATCCATGGGAATGACTGCTGCCAGGCCACACCTATTACGTCAAATCCTCAGGGGACTGCAGTAGAGGAACACCCTATGTATCATGTATATCTTTAGACACAAGAATTACATTCATTTAATACCCTAATTCAAGACTGTAATCCTCAAAACATACCCTCATATCTCACTGACCTTATTTAGATCTGAAATTTCTGCCATATTTTCTGAAAAATCCAAAATCACCCTCCCCACCTTCTCAGAAACTCAGAGAGGCTGCTATTTGAGGTGTGAGGTATAGCAGAGTTGAGCTTGGGCTCCAAAGGCATTTGTTTGCAGTGGAGTGAGCAGAGAACTATACTGAATTTCTGTTTCTACCTATGAAACAGAGATGCTGTCTCTTCTCTGTATCATAAGAACATCATATCTATAGGTGCACTTCAAGATCGGGATACTGCAGTGAAAACCGACCAAACATAGTCCTTAATATGTGTAAAACTGTAGGATGTGGGAGGTAACCCGCTTCATGCATGAACTGCAATCTCTCCTTTTTACCCAGTCTGAATAGCAGATCCTGACATGGCTCTGAACCATCACCCATCACTTACAGATTTCAGGGACAGACTTCATTCCTAATCATTAAGTCATACTTTCATAGGAATTTATATTAAAGTACCATAAGCAAGGCATGAAACACACCAGGCTTCTCCTGGGCAGCTTGCCTATCTGCTGTAGTCAGGCAATACTCAAAGTCAGTACCAGTTTGCTCCTTTTTGTCCTTGACTTAGTGAAGCGTGGGATGTACTAGTCTTCAACCGAGTATGTTTCACTTGTTCCTACCTCCTCCTCCCCAACCTGAATTTTCTTAGAACTTAATATACACACAAAATTACAGCAAATTGATCTCATCTGAACTTGAAATAATCTCTGCCTTAGGCTTCCTTTCTTAAAAACCTTAGTTTTCAGTAACACCTTTTATGACCTCAAACTTAGTCTGAGAGTCTACATTTCAGTCTTTAGGGAATCTTCACGTTTTTCCTGTTACGCTGATGGGAATCTGCGCTTTATCTATTTCCAGAGTTAAGATAAAAATTTAAAACACAAGATTTTGTTTATAAGAGTAAAGACTGTTATTTCTTTATGAAAACAACTGCAATAATGTTCTGAGGATGAGGCACATTTGAACTTCCAGAATTCTTGATGGGCACCTCCATTTGTCCCCGCTTTACGCAAAAAGCTCATGTTCTTGACCAGACAACATTCTGCAAGAGAAATCTGAAATTTGATAACCCTTCTTCCATAGTTTCACATGCCAAAACAAGGCTTTTTGTTGCCTTTGGAGTCTATTTAATTATAATCAGCTCATGTTTTGGTCTGTCTGTCTCTGAAGTAGAACAGATCCTTACTAAAATTGAGTTATGCGTAAGAGTGCCTCCTTCAAGTCACTGCTTGTAATTGTGGTTCAGCTTAATGAGCCTCCATCTATTTCAGAAAACCTTAATGACTTTCAAGATTGTTGATCATTTTCATGCATATTTTGCAGAGTGTTGAACAGCTACCACTTCCCACCTGCCATTTCCTGTTCTTTAGTTCAGGAGAGTATTTTTATTCCATGTAGGACTAATGCAGTGCAATGGAGGAAGCCAAACATCAGAAATACTCAGAGGAAATCGCTTACAGATTACTAATGGGATACAGATTCTCCCTCATCATCTGGGAAAATAAATGGCAGCAATTTTTTTCTGCAGGCTGTTTGCAGCATCAGAGGAAACCCACATTTTTATAGGTCACAGGAAATGTTTATCAGCTTTTGGAACAACCAAGTTGTGTCTTCAGACACAACACTTCAATAATTATAAACTTCATTTAGAGTTCAAAAGGCAACGTGGCATCACAAGCAACTTCTACTGTATAACTCCATACTATGTCTTTGCTGCTATGACAGGCCATACCTTTTCTGGGAAGCTGTTTTAGAATTGGATCAAATGGAGGCAGTTTACCTTTTTCTGAATTTTCTTCTCAAATGTGTAAAAAGGTTCATTTACACTTTGTGGTGTTTTTGTTTGTTTGTTTATTGTGGTTTTTTCCTAATACTGAGAATAAAACACAGTCCAATTTAACCATGGGAATCCAGGAGCTTTGTGGGATTCTATGGCTAGATCTGAAGCCCCTATACTTCAAGCCATTCTCTGTCAGGCAAGGCAATTTCTATAAACTTCAAGTACTCACCATGTATATTGTTTCTAGGGCATCAATTCAGTTCTATCATAACAGCTAAAATTATAGTTACAAATAACTTTCCAAATCTTAGGTGTATGAGCTTTTAATTTATGCTGAATGCTTGATCCATTTCACCAGCTTGTTTTTCAGAAAAAGCAATGGAAGCAGAACCTTCTGCAACACTCCTCACTCATCCACAAAGTAATTTGCAGACATCCATAATAAAGGAGCATGGAAACCAAAATCAATTAATTGGAAAATAATTAAAAAGCCACTAAAGTGATTTGCAGAAACTGTAAAAGGAAATTAAAAAATGGAATCATGACATTTGTAATTAAATATCATATGATAAAAGTTTACATTTGTTATTCCATAAAGCTTTTAGATTAATTATTATGCCCAAATTTTGGAGAAGTGTGCTGATTAAAAAGGGAAAAAGAAATTAATCTTGTTTTCCTCTTAGGAAATATACCCCTTGTGGTTACAAAAGCAAGACTTCACTTTCAAACCTCAGTTCTCAGAGTTAGATGGAATGCTCCATCTTTTCTCCACCTACTTCAAGAAGTGCCTTTTACACAAGAACATGGTGATTTTTCTGGCTATGGACTTTAAAAAGGTAAAGTGAGTTATACCTGTTCAGTAGAAGTATTAATATGCCTTAAGTCTGTTTCACACAAAACCACCTGCTTTCCATGGTCCTAACTTAAAAATCACCTTTCACTCATTGCAGTGATTATTACAGATAAACTTTCAAAAAGAGCTATTCTGATCCCTTTCCTTGGTTGCATGATCTCCCAAGATACCTGAATTGATCACCTCTCAGGCAGTTCTGTAGGGTCCTAACTTTTGATTAAGAAATCTTTAGCTACTTTTTCACTAAAGATTGTGCAGAAAAGGCATAGTTTTCTTGATTCAAGAAACTAATGCAGATAGCACAGTTTCTGGCTATAACATCTGAGCAACTGAGTCTCTTTTTTGTAACATTCCTACCACAGATAAATGTTTTCACCTCCTTTCCGATCTGTGGGTCTGATTTGTCACAGCGAAACCTTTTCACCCTCCCTCCTCTTTCCAAACTGGTTTCTGAGTTTGGGCTCTGCTTGTAGCTGAAGGCATACTTTGACCTAATTTTAGGAAAGTGTGAAGAAGTTATGGGCACTGGAACCCAGTTTTTAAGTTGTGCTACTTTCTCTTCTAAGACATCAGATAAATTTTTCATCTGAACTAAAATTGTGGCAACACATGCATCTGTCGTAGTCACAACCACGTTAGTTCGTGCATGAGTAATTGCTTTGCTTTAAAATCATGTATGTCCTAAGTAACAGTGTGATAATTTATTAGCAACAAGATTATGTTCACATTGAATTTTCTCCTTATATGAAGGAGTGGGATGGAAAAAACCAAAACACCTAAGGTCTTAACTCACCTTTAAAAAAAGGGATCCTATTTAGAAATTTTTGAAACACCTGGTTTTATCCATATTGATGGGATGGAACAAGGAAGGAGGAGATCTTCAGTCACATCTGACTTTTCAGAATTTCAGTTACATTACAAATTAACTTTATTTTGGAAAAATTCATGTCAATACAGGTGTGATTTACAAGCACAGATTCACTGGTTTGGGGTTAGATACCTATGAAGCTTTTCGACTTTGCATCTGAAAGGAACATTGTATGGCCTCGACAGGCTTCCATTTCTTAGAGGGCAACTAACCCTATTCCACTGGAGAAGGAGAAGACAGGGACAATTCATTAGACCAAGAAAAGACAGGGACTAAAATGTAAACTGTATTTCTGCATTAACATTGTTTCTGGGAGTGCAAGTCATTCCTCTCTGCCTCAGTTTCCTCTGTGGAATGAGAGGCAAAAGTGACAGCTGTGCAAATACTTTGAACTTCATGAATGGAGAGGTATCAGATTAAAAAAAGAAAACAAACCCCCAGCAATTTCCAGGACACTCACTAGAGCATTCTGCTGCAAAGGATGTTTCAAGGACCAGGGAAACCAGGTAACAGCAGCATCTCGCCTCCTACTCATTGCTGCCTGGTAAATTACAGGACACATTGCAAAACTGAGATACACACTCAGATGATTGTATTACTGGAAAATGTATCCAAATTGCAGAGCCCAGATAAATACATTTCTTCATTTATCTGAGAAAGAAACATCATCAAAATACTGAAAGAAAACAAAAATTCCTAAAAACTTTCAGGCAAGATGATACCCAGATCAAAAAGTATTAAAGTGGATTTAATACAATTGGGAAAATCTTCCAAAGTTTAAACTGGACACATTTGATGAAGAATACTAGAGGCTATATACTTCCAGCTTCTTGTTATGCTCCCATTGCTTTATATCCATTTCAAGATTTTTTGCTCATACTTTCAAGGGATTCAAAAGCATTTACTCGGCATTTGTTATTGTGCCAGCTTCTTATTCCTGGTGTTATCTAATAAGATTAGGGGGATGCAGAAGGTAGGGTTGCACTGCTCCTGTAATACTTTGGGAGATTAAATGTTTTCTTTGTAACATTTTAAAGTCTTATTCCATTTTGCAACAATTTACAATAGAATTATTTCTCCCCTCCGGTCCTTCCATATCTCCTCCTATGTTTGAAAAGTGTTGGGTCACCTTGAAAAACAGCATGTGGGGGTCTAGATGAGAGAGGCAGGAGAGAAAAGCTTTCAGGAACAGATTTGTGGTCCAGTGGGACTCAAAGGCGTAAATCCGAAAAGCACAGGATTAACTATAATCTCAGGTTTCAATGTGAAGAATAATGAAACTCGATGCTTTTACACACTCTTGTTAAAAGCAAAACTAGTTTTCTCCTTAGAAAGATAGTGGTAAAAACAGAATATAAGTTTTATCGTATCTCAGAAGCAAGTCAAAAGGATACTGATACATTTGCACGAATTCTGCAGGTTATGTAGCTACTTCCCGTTATTCTAAGGATAAACAGTTTCTGAGAAGTTGAATAGTAAGATATTAAGCAAGTCCACTGCTTTCTAGTTGATTAGAAGCATACCAGCACAGGAGTGCATAGATCCATCTACACAACCTCCTAAAGAAATTAAGATATATTACCTAATAACTTTGTTAGAGCCTTGTTGACATTCCTATGTCTGAATGCAATCTAAATGACAACAGATATAAGATATTGCTCTAGATAAGAATATACTTCTGTAATAGATACCTCTGAAAGCCTTCATCCCTCCTGTGAGCAGAGCATTTGGAGAAGAAAAAGGAGCAGAGTGGAATATTTAATGAGGCATAAAGGCAAGGGCAGGTGTGCTTCACAGGAGGCATTGCTTATTTTAATTTTGGCTCAGCTGCTTTCAGATGCAAAGCAGTGCATTTACTTAGGAAAGTGTCCAGGCATCAGTTGTATTTCACACTGGCTAGCAACTAGATGGGTTTGACCTGCTGTGTGTAGGAGTCTCTTACTGTCATATTTAACTACTCACACGACAGAAGTCCACACTGTCAAGAAGCATCATTGTTCCCACACTACAAACACATGCCAAGAGCTCTTAAGTGAAACTAAACCTCAAGTGCTTGGCCAGAGGAATTCCAGCTCCAGATTGTGGTCAAGAAGGCGTAACTCTTAAAGTCACTGAGTCTGCTAATATACAAATGTATTATTTTAAGAGGAAAAAGAGCATCATTTAGTTATATTGGTTGGTTTGCATTTTAGCTTTAAATTTATCCTCCTCAGACTTTTCAGAACCCTGGATATTTCACCCTTTCTTTCCTACCCCGTTCTCTACCCTGTTTCACTTTTGCTTCCAAGTGTGTATTCTACATGATTTTAACTTGTTGCTTTACCAGTTATAATTTTGATCTACGTGTAGTAAAACAATGGTCAAGAACAGCAAGTAGTGAAATGTCAAAGAAGCTACTAGAAGGGGCTGAATTATGCAAGCTGACAGTTAAGTAAGAAACCTGCTTTTTACTTATTTATTTCAGCAGCTTCCACAGCAGATAGCTCAATATGCTATCAGTAAGAAGACACTCATCATTCTAAAGTAGAGATTCCCATCCATCCTCCTCCACTAATCTTTGAGAGCATTTGTCTTGAAAGAATCTTTACATCCTGAATCCATCTTTCTCAGCCTCTCTATTATCTCATTTTACTAACATCTGTGATGTGACTGAAGCATTCAGGGGTTCATACCCAACCTGTACAAAACGCAGGTACAGACTTTGCTGATAAATGAAGCTCCAGGTTCTATGTGAAACATTATTATATAATACATCAGTTTTATGTCAGAGCTACTGATGTTTTTATGGCCTCTCTATTCAGAATAATGGTCCTATACTCACAGGGGCTTCATAACTTGAATAGCAAACATCTTTTAGATTGACAAAGTAATTTATAAAAACCTGCATCATGAGTCAATGCTAGTTATGTAAATCAGAAGCTTTTCTTGAAGTGAGAATTGCTGTTGCTTTCCATTGATGAATGTGGTCTGCATGTTCTCTGGAGAAACTCCTAATCCATAACAGTACCCTGAAAATAGCGTTATGCTAATGAAGGCAATTTTTTACTTGTAATTCTACCCAATTAAATTTGAGCAATAGCTTTTTGCATATGGACATATGCAGCATAATTTCCTGAGCAATTCCTTTCTTATGCCATAATGAATGTAAGATCCCCAAAATTCTGAGGCACACCTGCAACAGCTGTTCTGAGTCATGACAAAATGCACGTTCCCTCCTTGGACCCAAAATAATCTGAAAAATAAAGGTTGAGATAAAGCAAAGAGTCTTCAAGAAAGTATTTTTGAACCCTCTTGATAGACCTGAACAACACTTGGTTGAGCTAAAGAAAAAAAGTCAAATATTACAAAGTAGCGGATGTTGTTTGGGGTTTGGGTTTTTTTTGTTTAAAATATGTTTTTAAATGTCTCTTACGTGCATCTCCCAAAAGTAAATTAAGGAAAATTAGATTGTACTGGTCATGTCCATGCATTCAAGCAATGCCAGATATCGCAAACTCAGTATTGCTCCAGTTCTTTCTACAGGTCCTTTCTTTTCTTATGAATTTGTCACATTTCCTGTCCTGTTACTTTGCCAAAAACCTGATAATCTGAACAGAGACACCCCAGCAGTATTCATGCTGGACAACATGCTATGTTCTCTCTTGCTGTTCTTGTTACCTAAATGCAAAGCAAGTAGGCAACATAACTAAAGTTGTGTCTTAAAAATTCAATGTGACAAAGCTGTTTTGCAGTGTTATTCTGATCTGGAAAATGGGGAAACTGAAAGAAGGTTCAAACAATTTATCATTATAAATCACTCAACCCTAAGCTGTTGATCAATATACTGTTTCAAGTTTCTCTATGAGTCAACTTTCTCTTTTTAACCCTGTTAATGTTCCACCAAAATGTGAAGTAGTATTTTAAGTCAGCTTTACAAAAATGGTTGAAAAGTTCTGAGTCCATCTCAAATCCTAAAACATCCAAATGGGAATGTTTCCTATTGCCTTCTGATGGTGAAAATCATGGAACAAATTCCCTTTTGATGTGAGACTACTCAGAATGGTTCTGAATCACTCTTTCCTTCCTGTCACTGTAGCAGGGAGGGTCTCACTGACAACTACAAAACTCAGCATGCTCCCCTCTGAGTCTGTTGTAATTTCTCCCGTTAATAAATGGGAGGCATGAACTTTGCATAATTTAAGCTTTTACTGTGTACCTGTCCTGGTTTGAGTTAGAACAGAACTAATTCTCTTTAGTGATTTTACTTTTCATATCAGTCTCTTCTAACAAACCGCACTTTCTGAAGTTAACAGAATCTTTTTACAGACAGTGTTTGCTTCTGGCAGTGGTAACACTTGCTGTTTAGAGCTACTACCTAGGATTGGTGTGTACAGAAAGGGTCTTGCTTATATTTGCTCATGGAGACCAAGGTCACTGCTATATCTTGTGTACCATGTTGGGGTGTGCAGAAAGTAAAAGGCTGGACCTGTGGGGAGAGAAGCGGACAGGACAGGTGACCAGAAACTGACCAAGGAGAGATTCCAGACCATATACCTCATATTCGGTATAAAGCTGAGGGATCCTAACAGTCAAGCCTCTCTTCTTCAATGGCCAGCAACAGAGGAGGACTCCACTGTTCTGCCTTTGATCCCGATACGTGTGTTCCTGAATCCAGTTCCAGAATCTGGTTCCTGTATCCAGCTCCTGAATCTGGTTCCTGTCTGTCACTGAGTTGAGTCTGGGACTTCCCCAGTGCCTGCTCCATAGGTTAGTAAGAGGTCATAGTTGAGGGGAAGAGTGGACAGAACAGGTGACCAGTGAGATATTCCATTCCATATACCTCATATTCTGTACAAAGCTGAGGAATCATGAGGGTTAAGCTCTATTCTTTGATGGCCAGCATCAGTGGAGGACTCTGTTCTGCCTTTCATCCCAATACACATGTTCCTGAATCCAGTTCCAGAATCAGCTCCTGAATCTGGTTCCAGTCTGATATTGGTTTTGTATTTTTTTGTATACATTGCATTTTATTGTTATTGTTTTCATTAAAGTTAGTTTAGCTTTCTAATCTGTAAATCTCTCTCCCCTTTTCCTTTTCTCTTCCCTTTGGGAAGGGAGAGGCATTAATAGAGAGCATCTGTTATGTGTCTAGAGGCTGGCCCAGCCCTAACACTTGACAGTACCTATTAAATACTATGTTTTCATCCCCTTTTATATTCAAAAGTAAGATGAGTTTTCAAAATGCTTAGAGGTGTTTCGTTATCAGAAGATACAATCTAAGAAAAGCAGCTACAAGATTTAAATAACTTCAAGAGGCTATTTAAAGATCTGCAAAGCCTTTGGTCTTTTCATATTATTTAACTACTGTAGGACTCATTCAATAGCCATGAGAGACTACAAGATGTATTTCTAAATCAATACAAAGGTTATTAGGAAAATCTTGTAGTCTGATGGAGATAACCTACCTATAGTGTTTTGTGTTGTTCTAATTAGCACTTTCTAATGCAACACTATTTCACAGCATTTGTGTTCTAAGTGCTGGAGAGGGAACATCAGCTTAGATTAACAGGTTTGAACATTAGCATGTTCAAACTTTAGGAAATGTTTAAACATGAGGGGAAAAGGTACTGTTTATAGGCTAGATAGCTGTGCTACTGAAAAAGACAAAGGTAACTAAAAGACACTTCAGCTTAATGCTTTCCTGAAAGAAGATCACTTAGACAATGTCTATTAAGCCATTTTCATGATCTCCATGAGCCCAAAATCTTTATTTGGTAGGTGGAGAGAACACACAAAGGACTTATCTATTATCAGTTCATTTTTAGCTCTACCTACTGTGTGTCTGACATTTTGCAGCCACAGATAAACATAGTCCCTCCTCAGGGATGCTGTGTGCCCTCAGGGACAGGAGACTATTGGGCAGAAAAAGAAATAAATTGTAACAGTGACAAGATTTTTACATCAATATTATGGTAGTTGTACATGAGTTACTCTGGGATCCTGACACTGAGAACTGGAATGTAAAGAAATGCATGTGTGTATACACATGCATATGTATATATGAAAATGTATGTCAGTCCAGAACACTTTAAGTGCAAAATAGTCACATGGGTAGACTGTGCAATATTTAGGATATATAAAAATGTTTTTTATTCCTATTTTCAATGTTTGGCAAGCAGTGTAATACTGATTCCTTCTTAATATTGGTTACTTATCTACAGCAGCTCATTTTTGAAACAGTACTCCTATTTCTGGCATCCCAGGAAGTTTAACATCCTTGCCTAAACTTTAGATGTAATAACTTAGTTACAAGAAAATCTAACTCCAAGTCTTTTAAGATGTGCCTTTACCACTGCAAGTACAAAATAATGCATTAAATAACTTAATGTTTCCTTTATATTCTTTCCAGCTTCAAAGAAAATCTCCATCTGCTAGATTCACAGCCATCAAGAGATTCCTTGATATATGTGGACGTGAATATTAGAAGACTGAGCACCAAGACTGAAAGATGAATGACCTTGAACTAAAAAAAATAAATAAATATGTTCTCCTCCTATTCTTCCTGTACCTTGCCAGGAAAGTTACAGATGTAGTGCATTTTGTATCAAAACACCTACTGATTTAGCACTGCATACAAGTAGCATAAGCCTAGTTTGTTGGTTTTTTTCTTGAGATCCTTAGAATTTAATTTTGTATGGTGACTTGCAAGCCAGGCTCAGAGACAACGGAGTACTTCCATTTCCTGGAATTAAGGCAGTCCCCAAGTCTTATGGATGTAAACAGACTAGTTAGTTTATTGCAAATGTTGACCCATTTTAGAAGTATTTTGTAAACTTGGGGTGGTTTTTGTTCTTTGGCCTCAACAACAAAAGTTGCCTTTACTTTTAAGTGTTCTACTGCCAGTCATCTTAACAAGCCATCAACAGTTCTTTTTTTCAATCAAAGTAATGAAATCCTAAACTGAACTCCTCAAACAGTAAAGCTGCAAATATTGTTTGCATGCTACACGGACCACCCAGCTGATCCAGTGCGCACTTCTCATAGCAGCATATTTTTTTTTTAGTTCTACCATTCAGGTGATGTAATAGCTGCACGTTTGCTTTCAGTATGCCTCCATTCATTAACACTTCTAATAAGATGCTATGTTCTTTTCATCTGACTTCAAAAAATATGTAGTACCTCTATAATGGTATTACTACTTGTAGAGATAGCTAAAAACCCAAGAGGAATACCCAGTGATTATGGACCAACCTTACAGCTCCTCGCAGGACAAACCATTAATATGCAATAGTCACCGAACACTGCAAATAGATGCTTTTTGTTTATCACTGCTTTTCATTTTTCCCTCCTTTTAACACAATGTGTTGTTATTCACTAGCACCAGAAATAACTACCAGTTCCTGTAGTTCCTGTTAGTTTCATATTAGCTAACATTAGTCAGGAATTTGCATACTTACCTGGACTTGCTGGAGCTACCCTGCTTATTCCATGCCACAGATTGTACTCCATACTATTGCCTTCCATGCAGGTTTGCTCTCGGATGTCACAGAACCATGTTTGTTTCTGTCACTTGACCTGGAGTCAGGACAGCCTAGAAACACTGCCCAACATCTAGCATGAAAATAGCTAATAGATCAAGAGACAGTTCACAGAATGATAGGAGTTGAAAGGGACCTCTAGAGGTCATCTGGTTCAAACCCCTGCTAAAGCAGGATCACCTAGAGCATGTTGCACAGGACCACATCAAGGAGGGTTTTCAAAGTCCTAAGAAAAGGAGACTCCACAATCGCTTTGAGCAGCCTGTTCCAGTTCTTGTGGATCTGTTTAATTTCTATCCCTAAAATGGAAGAGAAGTTGTGTCTCCCTTGTATGTGTAAGGATTTCAAGTTAATAGGTACAACAACCTTGCACTGCTAGCGTAAAAAGACTACTGAAAAGGTAGCACTGAATGGAACTGCATTTTACTACACTCTGTTGTGGTGAAACACTGGAGCAGTTTGCCCAGAGAGGTGGTAGATGCCCCATCCCTGGAAAAATTCAAGGTCAGGTTGGACAGGGCTCTGAGCAGCCTGTTCTAGTTGAAGATGTCCTTGCTCACTGCATGTTGGTTGGACTAGATGACCTCTAAATGTCCCTTCCAACCCA
The DNA here is from genome assembly GCA_025331215.1 of Actenoides lindsayi. Lineage (NCBI taxonomy): Eukaryota > Metazoa > Chordata > Aves > Coraciiformes > Alcedinidae > Actenoides > Actenoides lindsayi. The sequence continues at coordinate 19,177 of WTSP01025520.1, read as the reverse complement.
AACCATTCTATGATTCAGGATAGGACAACATTCACACAACTCAAATTGACACAAAAATTTAAGCAAGTAAGAGGAAAATGCTTGTGTTGTTTTTCAGTCCAGGAAAGTTTCTCAGAAACTTTAATAACTTTTAGTCCAAGGAAATAAAGACTTTGGAATAAAGTTGTTTTGTACCAAAGCTTAAAATGTAGGCAACAGTATTAAAATAATATTTTCCATAAAACATTTTGAAGCCAGGTGATCATCAAAACCAAGTCTTTTTTACCATAATTGTTCTTTAGACAGCCTTGCATGAGGAGGAATAAAAGGAGATACAAGAAGAAACAGGTTAGCTCCAAGTATGGCTTACACCTGCCTGGACACGTTCCTATGTAACCTGCTCTAGGTGGTTCTGCTCTGGCAGGGGGATTGGACTAGATGATCTTTTGAGGTCCCTTCCAACCCTTAACATTCTGTGATTCTGTGTTACATACTTAACTTTCCAATTACAAGGCAGACACTTCTTGCAAAGCAGAAACGAAGCAGATAAGGTAAACCAGCCATTTCCTTCAGCCAGAGAATTTCCAAAGTTTGTTACTGCTTGCTTAATGGATTTGTGCAACACCCAGAATTTACCTAGTGTTGTCATTTTAACACCAAAATTTAGTATTTGTGTAATTTGCATCATCCCCCCACCTTTCACCTCCTTTTCCATTTATGTTTAGGCTTCAGACAAACTCTAGAAGTAAACCCAAGCCTTCTTCAAATGTAACTCTGTTTCATGATCACTTGATGGTAACAGCAAGTTTGCTCCTCCTACTGCCTCTTACAGTAGCACAGTAATGAAGCAAGTGGTAGAGCCAAGAAGAGCAGATCTGGAACTGTAGCTAGGAGAATGTACAGAGCTGTTTTAAGAATAGTTAGGCTCTGGGTTGCCACCACTGACCAAATGATGAGAGCTTGTAATGTCTGGGTTCAACTGAAATTATAATACCTGCCCTAATACATGGTATTTCAAAGGATCACATCTCACCTCTTCTGGGTTCAAAACAGCTCACTGAAGGGTACATTCATTTGCCCTGCTAAGCCCTCCTCAAGCCATCCAGGTGAAGGGCATCCTGCCCTCCTGGAGCTTACTCTGCTCATCGCAAGCCAGTTTACTTCTTCGTTACAAATTGTCATTCAAAATGAAAGTGTGGGTAAAGGAGGAAGCAGGATTCACATACTGTTCTCACAACTCCCAGTAGCGAAGGACTTTTGAATTGGGTCCCTTTTTTAGCCTAGAATTGCCATGGTAACCCTCCTCTGTATGGATGTTACTGGTGTTTTTTACAGCAGTTAGTTTATGCACTCGCCAAGCAACTCAAATCTTTTGTGCAGCTCCTGGTTAATGAGTTTGAGTTTGCTTTACCTGGAGCTCTTACAATTGTTTTCTTCCTGACCCTCAAAGGGGAGCTGATTTCTCACTTTCTTCTCTAACATAAATTACTCTTAAGATTTAAAAGGAGAAAGAGTAAGGTGCAAGATATTGGCTGAGAGTTATTAATGTGGGACCTGTCCTGATAGGTACCATGCTGTCAAGACCCTCAGAAGGAAGTTAGTTTTCCAAGACACCACATCTCCAGCCACACACTGCTTTTTGGTGTCAAAAGGACTGCTCAGCTACTGCTACAAGGACTCTTCACAGTATGGTTAACTAGCATTGAATTTGTGCAGGAAGCTTAAATATAGGCTTTAGCCTCACTTATTTCAGAGCCGAAATAGGGGGTAGAAGTAGAGGATTGAATTAAGATTTGAAAAGGGTATGGCAAATTGTATCATCTTGAATTGCAAAAGTTTAATTGGGCTTATCAGCCAGTCAGGCAATTGAGATGAAGAAACTAGATTATTCACCATGCAGCAGTGCTGCTAACAAGGGCTGCATATCATGAAAGGTCTGTGACTGTTTCTCATACCTTTGGCATTTATCTTCTTAACCATTATCTAAGTTGTCTAAATTGCCCAGCTGTATTCAACACATTGTGCAAAATCTGGCCTCACAAATCCCTCTGTGATTTCCAAGACCCACTCAGAGTCCTAGACCATTCTCTGGAAGCTGATCACTGAGCATGTTGCTCTTGGGCTTGCTGAGAAATATTACCATGAAGAGGCAGGTGGCATTTTAACAGTGAGAAGGCAGCAGACAGCAATTCACTGAAGTCTTCAGCAAGTCACTTAACATCTCAACAAGTGCTAACCAGCTATAGTACTTGCCAGCTGCTTGCTACAGGTAAAGGAGGGAAATGTTCCAGTCTCTGGCAAGCTTGCTGAACCTGCTTAAAGCACAACACGAGATTCCCCTTTTCTTCCTTCACCCGTCTTCCTTTCCTAATCGATTCCCCATACTTCTCTTTTCCCCTCTTCACACCTCACTTCAACAGGTGATACAAATCTTACTATCCCTTTACTTTTGGATCCTCTTTTTTTTTTTTTTTTAATATAGCTGTGTCCCCTTTAATTCAGCTAACTGGTGCTATTCATAGTTTGGCTATGTAGCTTTTGTTGCCCTGATCACCACTCTTTGACACATATTTTTCATACTATTTTTCATTTCATAGCTTCCTCTCTCTTCAGTCCTTGTTCCATTTAGTGCTCTCATTTTCCTCTGCAGACCCAGTTCAAGCAACAAATACTTGTATTGAGAATAAACCCAGAAGAGCATTTGACTTTCCTCCCAAGTCCTTTTGCTATAAACAGATTAAGCAATTGTTGCAGTAGCAGCCAGAGGGTGCCACTGAAAAGTGGGTTTCTATTGTGCTAGACACTGTAAGTGCATTAGTCTGACTTTGTCCATTGAAGAAGTTCAAGGTTTTAAAAAGCGTTGACCCCAAAGGGAACAAAAAGACAGCTAAAATGAGATTCTGAAAAGTAAGTTGTATTTATCCACAATTGTTAAGGGAAGAAATATATGGTGAAATTGTGCTGAAACAGGGGAGCTTTCAGAAAATACTTGCTGAAGATTTTCCAAAGCAAAACATCAAAACAATTTGTAATGAAAATTTTAGATCTTCTATGAAGTGATAGTTTGGTGGAAAACTTACAGTAAATGTTGTTACCAACTCTAATTGTGAGCTTTCTAGGCAAGTCACTCAAACAGAAAAAAAGTGCATATTACCTTTCATATAGTGATTGGGTAAACATAAAATAGGTAAATATAAAATTTTACATCACAAAAGGATGGCATTATTGTGGGTAAGCACATCTAAAAAGCTCATTAGTGCTAGATGTGTGATACAAATGGCTCTGGTGTGGCTCTGCCAGGCAGGAAATGAGCTGTTGCTGCCTCTGCACTCCCTCAGAGGTTGTGGAGGACCTGCGAGAGCAAGAACCAGCTGCAGTCCACCACGGTGGTGTTCCCTCCTGCACCTGTGCTGTTAGCCTGTCCTGGACGTGCCCACAGGGCCCTGCCTGGGCATGTCAGAAGAGTTCAGGTCCCTGCAGAAAGGTCAGACTGTCTCCACCTGGGACACATGAAGCAGAGATCAAGGCTGTACCACAGCAGTACAGAAAGAGCTGGCAGTTGTTGAATGCCCAGTGGATTATACAGGATAACCAAGGTACCAGTGTTCATGCAAAATACGGATGGGCACCAGAGACTTGCCTCACCCATGGTGCTAGTGATAGCTGTTGACTTTAGATGCAGAGATTTCATCTGTTTTTCTGGTCAGTGGTCCTGCTGTTCCCTCTCCCACCTTTGTGTCTGCATAGGCAGCGCAGGGATCCAACAAAAGAATCAGTCTTCATGTGTGGCAGCAACCGGGAATTTTTTGAAACAGGAATCGTTTTATCTAGACAGGTCTTTTTTTTTTTTTTTTTTTTTTTTTTGTCTTCGATGCAAATTAAAATAGCCATAAAAATATTAGAATTACTAGTGAGCAAAGAAGAAGCATTGAAACCAATAAAACACCTGAAGTCTCACTATCCTACTCTCTCCCAAAACTTCCCAGGTCTAGAATTATAATACAAGAAAAGTGATTCCTAGAGAAAACTTAAGTTTCAAGGCAAAATTTTAAGTCTTGTGGACTTGTTGGCATGGAGCAAATGACAAATACACAGCTAGAACACTTCTGTATCTCTGATTAGCTTTACTTTGTTAGAGTGTTCTATCTGCCAGATTAAATCTTTCCTTGCAGCTCAAGAGCAAAGCCCACAATTCTATCAGAAGTGTAATGAAGTAGACTTTCACAGTGCTTTGCCTAAAACATAATTTCTGCTACAAGACCTGCCTGAGCTGCACACCTGAAGAAATACAAAATTCAAACACAAAGCAAAAGTTTTTAAATAAGCATGCTTTTTTTTTTTCCCCTCACTACCCACGTTTTTTAGGATAATGGAACAGTTTTTAAAAAATAAACTATATCTTTATTTCCTTCCAGTTGCAAAGATTCAATAGCTGCATTACTCATGGGAAAAACCAATACAGATCACAAACTCTTTAATCCAGAGACCAATTTCTAGTCCCAAATAAATTTTGTTGTGAAAAACTGAACTTTTTTATCTATGGAATCTCACACCAACTCTCCATTTAATTTTCTTTACTGGACAGTTACTACAACTGAATTATTTAGTATAGAAAAATGAATCATTAAAGTTTTCTTTCAATTCTCTAAGTAAGTGAACAGGAAGTTGCAATGACATCTTAAAATGAAATGAGAAAATGGCTCAAATAGAGCATAAAGTAAATAAATTATGTCTTTATCTGGAAGGCTTGTCAGATAACTGTGATAAACTTAGAAACTTTACACAGTTGTTTCTCCACACTTCCCCACTCTTGGATGAAAAACAAAGGTTATGGTGGTAGTTTCAGAAAAAGGTCTAAAGAGAGAATTATATAAGCATAAGGGTTGTTCCATAATAAGGTATTAAGTATTTTTGAACATCCTTCCCTTCACACTGAAATAAAAAGAGGCAGTGCTTTCATCAGCTTGATAGATTTTCATACTAGCTGAAGGTATTTAGACCCTAGTCCTTCACTGATGCACAACTACTCTGCACATTAAATGAAAGGAGTCTCCATTTCCCCTATGACCTGACCTCAAAGATCTTGATGTCTTTCTTCAGCTTTCCATCTCTGTACTCTGCTGTTTCCTACTATTAACAGGTATCAGGCCAGGGAGGGGTTTTGGAGAGGACGGTGAAGATTATTTTCACTCAGACAATTGCAATGAAAACATCTGGACATTGTCCAAGCATTTAGAACTTGGTGTGTCACAAACAACAGTTTCCATACCCTAGCATTATGTAAGAGAGCTCTGTTTGGGTGGCCCGCATGCACTCTTTTAGTCTTGCTTGTTTGCAAACAAGCATTAGTTGGTCTACACTTGGTCAAAAAGTGACCACCAAATGCAGTCTGAAACAATGAAGGAAATAATTAGCTATGAAACATCTTGAGCTTGTATTCAAAGTGTCATATTAAATATGTAAGGTGACAGAAATATCAACTGGTATAAGCTTATGATGCATAAGAAAAATCTTGCATGTTTCCTTTTGCTCTTGTTTGTTTATGAGTTGGAGCAAGGCAAGGCAGCAGTAGTTTCATTCAAGTCCTACATTCCCTTGACATCAGGAAGAACATACTCAGAATAGATGAATGGTTCAGAATAGATTAATTTGTCCCTTTTCCTCCTAGGGTCTGATCTTTTTACTCCAGTTTAGAGATAATAGATATGAGAGGGAAAACAAACCAACAAACAAACCCTAGCCCCTTTCTCTAATAATCTGCACTAAACTGAAAGCAGCAGACTGTTCTTTTCCTGTAAAACGACATTTGTAAGAAGAAAATCCATCTTACTAAATCAGCTGATTAAAGGAGTGGAAAAAAAATCCCAAGTTGGCAGCACTTCACTATCTAGGAGTTCATCTTGGGGTTTTTGCCACAACCAGAATAACCAGTCTAAGATTGCCTCCCCCCTGTTTATGTTCTGACTTTATTAAATCTGTCCATATCCATTAGAGGACACAGAATCTTAGATATAGAGAATGCCCAGAATCTTTAAATTTGTAACTGCAACAGTTGCTGGATCTATAGTTTCAGAATTGACTGGCTGATGGCTGGCAAGCGGTGGCCCAAGAAATGAGTCATACCCTAGATTCCAGTGCATAAGCTGTCTACTAGACAGATGTACTGCTACGGTAGGAAAAGACAATGCAAACTCTATAAAATGGTGGAGAAGAGGGAAGAGAGAGCAAAGACAGAACAAAAAATAGCTAGGTGTTCCTGCAAACTTATCTATAACAGAAAGCCTTGTGAACTTGGGCTTCACTTAGAAATTGAATACCATCACATATAAGCTTATTTTTTCCATTAGTGACCTTTGGAGCATCTCAGCACTAAGTGGTGCTGCTGTACAACAAAAGAGGCAGCCTTGTGCTTCTGTAAAACAGGAAGCAAGGCCATGCTCCTTCTTCAAACGTCAACAGGCAGTAACAGGAAAGAGTGATTACAACATATGGGACCCAGGCATCTGTGAAGGTCTCGTTGTTCCTGTCAGAGCTCACTTAAAGTAAACAAATTAGCTAATATGGGAGTTCTGAATGATTCAACTTCATACCCACTCTAGCACCAAGCAAGAGGGCCTGATGATGGAGAACCAGTCAGAGATGAGAATACAAGATTGAAAATACAGATAGTCCTCTGCAGCAGAGGGTTGCAGGTCAGGCTGACCAAGATTGATAGAGGCAATGAGTATTCTAGAAACACTTTCCTCATTTTAAGACAATGCCAAATTTCTGAGATGAACAGAGTGCTGTCTGCCCAGGAGCTGACAGCAAGAGGACCCTCATGACGCATTCAACATACTATGTCAGTATGAAGTCATCCAAGTTTGTGGGGTGTTTCTAGTATGGAGCACATAAAGCTGTTGGGTGAGGTTGTCACAAATCATTCAGCTTTCAGCCAGGAGGCTGAGGGAAGCTGGCACTGGAAAGAGACCATGACAATCTGTGGAAGCTTGACGTGCTTTTCTAAGCTGGTACTTAGAAAAGTAAGTGCTATGAAAGAAACTGCCATGACAATAAGGATTAGGCAGGCAGCTAATATATTCAGCAGGTGTATCTATGCATATCTAGGGTGCTAACTAGGCTCCTTCTTTTCTGGGATTGCTAAGGCACAGAACAGACAACGTATAGTTAAAACATACTATCTTCTCTATCAGCGCCATTAGCAAGGGAGGTCAATAGTTAAAATATCTTGCTACTAAATCTAGATTTAAAGCCTGCATTCAGAAAGCCACCAACATCTTGATTAAGGTGAAGGAAAACTAAAAAAAGGGTTTGTATACAAATGGTTCATTTTCTTCCGCATCAGTAGATGGTGCTCTTTATATTCTAACACAGGTTAATTCTGAGAAACAGCACTTACATGCCTGAGGGTGAAATCTCTAAATGCTTTTTCCACATGTTCCCCTTCATCTCCTTAAATTGCCAGACCTTATTCCCTCTAAAGTGGCTGGACAATAATCATATTAGTGCTCAATGGGTTCAACCAGGAACTTTACACTGATCTGTCGTAGTGAATAACCAAAGGAGTCAGAGAACATGTAGGATTTCTATGCCTCTCTGGAAGGCTACCACTCAGTAAATACTAATGTGATCCTTCCTTTGTAAGTGCCACTGAAGGCATTTCATCATGCTTCTGTCTGTGTTTTTCCTTGCAGGAATGTGCTGAGCAGCAGAGTGACACCACATCTGACAAAACCCAAACACAGTGCTTGTGGGTGCAGAGTGTTTAGAGCCAGCATATACAGCATGACACATCAGAGACACATCAAAAACACCTTGCATGCTTCTGTAACATCATTTAGTCCTATTAGGCTACCATCATCTCAAACTATCACATTCAGATAAAATTTCCAAGTGCAGAATGAGGGAGGACACATCCTGGGAAAACCACATGTATACCAGCCCCTTTTCTGATTCCCAGAACAGAGGTATCCATGGTCCATGCACTAGCAAAACCAGCTGTTTTCACCTCAACAGGCAAGCACAAATGCCCTTGTCCTCTGGAAATGGAGCATCTGGGCATTTGTTCCAGTGTATTCAACTGTAACTCAGGCAGGTGATGGAATATCGCAGTCTTTAAATAGCCTCAGAGGCATGAGAAAACAGAATCAATTTCTGGGATAACAGGAGGAAAATAAGTCCAAATATATAAATCAAGGAAGCTGGCACACATACATAAAAGTGCTATAAATGATGCTATACTAAGCAGGACTCTTTGTCCTTCTTGAGTTGCCTTTGAAGTCCGTAGCATTCCACAACGTGCATTCATTTTTTTCATGGCTTCCTAATGAGTCTGGCACTAGAAATTGCTTTTAAGACAATGTATTGTATGAAGTGACCTGGATTTATTAAGAAGGAATTAACCTATACCACAAAATGCATCCAGCCCACAACAATGATGGTAAGACCACAAACCACAACCAGTGGCAGCAACACCACTGAGGTAACAATGCACTGCAATGCTTGTCAATCAGCTTTCTCACCAGAAGGAACACAAACAAAAATCAACCCAAAAAATCAACCCAAAAAATCCCCCTCAAAACCCAAGGAGGTATCTGTTACATTTACTACTGTCTTAATTCCATAGCAAACTTGGTTGGGGTGTTATTCTTCAGAGGTTTGTGACTGAATCTTTTCATCTCTGGCAGTGAAGATAACCCACAACAAACCACATGGGTAGAATTAAGACTTCCACAAGAATTAGCTCCTTCACAGCTGCTCCCTTTTTAAACCCAGAAAAGCTCCTCTGTTTTCTTTGTTGGTTGTTAGTCTTTTGCCCCTGTCTGCAGAGCCTGCTCTGTGCCCTTGGCAGGAGGTGATTTCCCCAGAGCAGGTGAGGGGGAGAAGCAAATAGTTGGAATGAGTCTCGCTCAGATAGCAAGATTCAACACTTCCACAGATTTTTCCACATAAATGGGTACGGTTTATATGTCCATTACCTATTTTCAACCTTCTGCCCTGGCCCTGGTGCAGTCCTTGTGTAAGGACCCAGTTTTGCTCTTGCAGCAGGACTCCCCAAGATTTAAATAAAGACATGTTAGCACCACTATCCAAGGCTCAGTGTCTCTGCCTACCTTAAAGTAGCACGGCCTGCATCATGGGAACCTTTGTTATCTGTCCTTTACTGAAATGATTTGAGTTTTGCTCTGTGTATTTCTTCTACATCTGTTTCTTTATTCCTTACCTGTTCCTCATCTTAAATCCTGCCTCTTCCCTGCAGTGTTACCGAGATTCATTTCCAGCAAGACCCATGCTCCCTTTCAACCTTTGATGAAACAGGCTCATCCTTAAACTCAAGCATCCGTAACCTGAGGAATTTCTTCAAAGCAGTGGAATTCACCTTCAAAATGTTTTGCTGAAAAGCATGCACAGAGACTTGGGAACTGTCTTTGGTCTGCGTTTTCAGTTTCTTTCTGAGCTAGAACTTTCACCTTGAAAATGTGCTGAATATGGCATGAAGATAAATATGGCTTTGGCACTCAGTGCACTATGCTTTTTTGTTTGTCATTGTAATGAAACAACACAAACCCCACTATTTTTCTCCCAACAGAAGCCATGTATCTGATAGCCCAGAAAATCCCTTTCTATGTCTTAAAGACATATCTCAGAAATGCCACCCTGCTGTGGTAAACTGAATGATATATCTTAACCTGACGCTTACTGTACATACGTATTGGTTTGTTTTCATTCCATGCTCTGCTTTCTCAAGATAAGCCACCCTTTGAACAGAGATGGGAGGAGGAAATGGAAACAAAGGAGGATGAGACAATTCACTGGCACTTGGAAAAAATTCTACCTTCTGCTGAGGGCACCGGACTGGTTCTGTGCTTAAAAGCAGAGAGATGAGTAACAGAAAACAACAGAGCTGGTCTGAAACAAAGGATCTTGAAAAGCTGTCCAAATTAACACAGGTGTCTGCTGGAAGGATCTGAAGTTCTCATTGCTCAGCTTATCATCATAAGAAAGTCTTTGTACAGGACAGATGGATGTACTGGCCATTTAAAATTCCTCCAGTTAAATCACAGTTTGAGTTAAGATAGCAGAAAAATCCTTATGTTTGCCAGAAATCACAGACATTGGCTGTAAAGCAGCACAGTTATTGATCCCACCCCAGGATAATAAACTGGGAAAAAAAATAAATAATAAAAACCTCTGAGCTACAGCAAGGCAGTTGCCAATTAACTGGTATCCTCAGTGTGCTGTTGAGGGAAGGGAAGGATATGGCTGATCTCTACAAATGACCCTGCAGTACAGTAATATAGGATCTCTTTGACAACTGGAGAAAGTAGTTCACTCTAAGAAGTGCTAGTTGAATAGGTTACATCTCACTACTTGGCCAGCATTTTCTAAGTTTTTAAGATTTGCCTGTCCTCCTCTCCACCTCTGAATAGGAGACATCAGTGACATGATGCTAAAAGCTCACTCACGTAGACAAGTCTCTGTTCTTTCCCCTGTTAGTGCTGTCAGGTCTGTCTTATAGAGTAAGACAATCTTGCCCAATTGTCTCTCATCACATGCCTCACTGTTAGAACTTTACCTCATGAATCAGTGTAGGAGAGGCACTCCAGCCCGGTGGTGCAGCTAGGGAGGCAGATCATGGCAGGAAAGACAGCACTCAAAAAGCAGCCTCCGCATAGCAAATTACTAACTGTGTAGCCCAGGGCAGGAGTCCCTCACCCACCTCAGGACCAGGATGGTCAAAGTAGCAGGTGTCACATTGGGAAAGCAGAGACATAAAAAGGATGGTATTGTAAATATTGCTAACCATACATTAGTGAAATTCCTTATAATAGTGCTCTGCTTTTCTCCTTTGCTTAAAATTTAAATTTAACCATCTAAATCATAAAGATGGCATCTTTAAAAATACTGGCATCAAAGTGAGAAGTACAGGTAGTATTTTGTAGTTACTTTGTCAGACACTCTACAACCACAGGGAAATATTACTGAGTTGATATGCAAGTCATGTTATAAAATACAATTTTACTAGATATAGTAGAAACTCTCTCACTCTAGAAATTTTAGAAGTACTAGTATAATGCTCTTCCTGAAAACCTGGACACAATTAACTTGAAATGCATTAAATTTCCAGATTTCTCCTGTGTTAAATTAGATGTGAATTAGTGCTCTCAGCAAATCATTGGAGATCTGAACTGACAAATATACTAATGCTCAGGGGACATACAGAGCCAAGACACTCTGCATATGTACCACAGATCTGTTTGCACAAAAATAAAAAAGTTACTCCAGTGCCTGGAGGAAATCATGTGTTACTACATCTACTCAGGAGAAGCCAACCTGCATTCCTCATTTGATGGCGTCCTTCCATCATGGCTTCAAACAATCTCACAGAGCTGCTTCTGGGTAAGAGATATATTCTGTATCAGAACTGACTGCAATTCAATGCTGGGTGTACAATCATGCTGTGCATGATGCACAGAGCCTACGTGATTTCGCTTTATAAAGTGGTTTGATACGTTTCATAGATAGACAGTCCTGTAAGAACTCTTTTATATCAAGTGTAAAAAGCACTTCAGTACAGATTAATTTCTATATAGCTTGTCTCTGGTCTACAGCATTGCCTAAGCTGAGCAGATGGGCACACTGAATTACCAATTTCCATTATATGCTAGCACAAAAAAAAAAATTAGTGTCATCACAACATTAGCGTATGAATCATGCATCCAATTATACAAGTTTAACCAGTGAAATAGAAATACTTCTGAGCTAGAAATGGCCTCAGTCAGTTTTTTTTCTCTCAATTTAAAAAAAGCTACCAACAACTTCTTTAAAAGAACTTCCTTAGCCTCTAGCTATGGAGAAAGAAGCTGTGGGTTTTGCATGTCAACACTGCGCATTTGTTCAACAGTCTCATCAGTGCAAAATTTGAATGTATACTGAAAGATAATAATACTTAAAAGAAAAGCAGTCATATACTTATGAAGAAAATTCCAGCTTTATTTGCCTTCCACAATTTTGTTACTGTTACTGTCCTAGCACAACTCCAGGAAAACTGGTGCAAGGCACATCAGAACCTGCCATCTCTGTGTCATCATTAGATGACCTTCTGTGAAAGTGGTGTAGGGCTCTGGCTGGACCACTGGGGCAACTGGTCTAGGGGTCTGGCTGACTGTCGGAGGCAAGTGGAGTAGTGTTTTGACAGCCTGGCTGGGGCAAGCACTGTAGGGCACTGGCTGGCGGTCCACAGCTAGTGGTGTAGAGCTCTTGGCTAACCAGCTGGGGGAAACAGGACACTGGTTGTCCAGCTGGGGCAAGTGGTGTAGTGCTGTGGCTGTCCAGAGGGTAAGCTGGGGTAGGGGTCTGGCTGGCCCACCAGGGCAAGCAGTGTATGACTCTGGCTAGCTGGCTAGAGAAATTAGGGCTCTGTCTGTCCTGTTGGGGCAAGTGGTGTAGGGCTCTGGCTAGCCAGCCGGGGAAATTGGAATAGCATAACTCCAGGAAAACTGGTGCAAGGCACATCAGTACCTGCCATCTCTCTGTGTTAAAATGACCCTCTGTGAACTGTCCCATGATATAAAGAGCCTTAGAACTCTACACCGCTTTCCCCAACAGGACAGCCATAGCCCTTGACCACTTGTTCCAGTTGGTGAGGTGGAGCCCTATTTCCTCTGGCCTGCCAACCACAGCCTTAAATTATTTTCTCCAGCCATCCAGATAGATTCCTATACCTTTTACCCTGGATTACCAGCTGGAGCTTTATTTCCCCTGTTTGTCCAATCAAAGCCTTACACCACTAGCCCTGGCCAACCAGCAAGAGCCCTACATAACCACTAACCTCAGCAGGACAGCCAGAACCTTATTTCACCTGGCTAGCCAGCCAGAGCTGTACACCACTAGCCCCACCTGGTCAGCAAGAGCCCTACAAAATTGTCCTGGCTAGCCAGCTAAAGCTCCACACAACATGCCCCAGCTGGTCAGCCAAGGCCCTGTTCCACCACTCATCCATCCATCCATCCAAAGTCCTAGACCACTTGCCCCAGCCGACCAGACAGAGTATACACCATTTACCCCAGCTGGTCAGCCAGAGATGTATTTCCCCCAGATGACCAGCCAGAGCCTTACACCAATTGCCCTGGCAGGCCTGCTAGAGCTCTACAAAACTTGCTCCAGCCAACAAGCTAGAGCCCTATATTACTATCCCTAGCTGACAAGCCACAGCCCTATTTCCCCAAGCTAACCATCAAGAGCTCTAGACCACCTGCCCTGGTTGGATGGCAAGAGCTCTACATCACACGTCTCGTCTGGACAGCCAAAACTCAGCCAGAGCCCTATACCACTCGTGCCAGCTGACAAGCCACAGCCCTAATTCCCTGGCCAGCCAGCTCTATAGACTACTTTCCTGGGCAAGCAAGCCAGAACTCTATAAAAGATTTTGGCTGGCTGGTCAGGCAGAGCCCGGCTAAAATGCACTGGCTGAACAGCCAGACAAAGCCCTCCAAAAGCTGGCCCAGTCAAACAGCCAGAGCCCTACACTACTTTGGCTGGCCTGAGAGCCAGAGCCCTACATCATTTGGCCCCATGGAACCTCAAGACACCTACATGGTTTTGGCTGTCTGTCTGAAAACAGCCCTACAGGATTTGGCCCCATCGAACATTGAGAACCCTAGATCAATTTAGCTGACTGGCCAGTGAGAACCCTTCACAACTTGGACTGGCTGGCCAGTCAGAGCCCTCCAGCCTGTGCGTTGACTGGCCTGTCACTCAGAGCCCTGTACCAATTGCCATGGCCAGGCAGCCAGAGCTCTATTTCCCCTGAATAGCCAGCCAGAGACATACCCCACTTACCTCAGCTGGCCAGACAGAACCCTTCACCACTTTCCCTAGCCAGCTAGCCATAGCCCTTGACCACCTTTTCCAGCTGGCCAGACAGACCCCTACATCATTTGCCCATGTCATTCAGCAATAGCCCAAAAATGCTTGCCCCATCTGGCTAGCCAGAGCCATACACCACTGGTCCCAGACAGCCAGGTAGAGCCCTATTTCCCCCAGATGGACAGCCAAAGCCCTAGAGCATTTGCCCCAGCCAGACATGCAGAGACAGAGACCACGGGCTGACTCCAGTCAGCAGTAACTGTGGCCTGAACAACAAAAAGGGAGATTAAATTGGTCCTTGTAAAACAGTTCACAGGGCATCATTTAATCACACAGAGATGGCAGGTTCTGATGTGCCTGGACAACAACCAATTTTAAAGACAGACAAATCATCTTTTTCTGCAGCGCTCACACAGAAGGGTAGCACTGCTGGCTGCTTTGGTGTTCTTCAACTCCCCTCCCAGTCACAATGTCTTTGCTCCCCCTTGTCATATCTGACAGAGACATGAACCTACAAGCACATGTATATTAGTGGTAATGTAGAATGATGTGTGGTTTTTATTTATCAGTTAAACAGCACCTGAACATAAATTTCTAAGTAGCAACCAAATCACTCAATTGCCTATCACCTTTAAATACTATGTAATATTGTTGTTTGTATTATGAAAAGAGAAAAAACACTCATGCAAACATTTCTGCATCTCTAGACAGTGCTACAAATAAAGTACTAACTAATCAACATAGCAAGAATTTATTGGCACCAATAACATCACATAGAGTGACTCTTAAGCATCAGCTATGGAAGTAGGAGCTGCGCACACACACAAAAGAAGACAAAAAAATACTCCTAAGTCGCACATTTTCATAGAAGAGAAAAACACTTTTCTTTAGCAGTCAGACAGAAAATAAGAGTTATTAAGCACAGGACATGAATAGAAAGACTTCAGCAGCCTGGATCAGAAAGAAAGCAAAAATCACAGTCACGGGATTATTCTGCTAGTTTATAAATTTGAAGTAGCAACAAAAGAGATTGCTTAGAGACAATCAGTTTTTCAGCAATGTCAGACTTCTGAGAGAATATGGGCTTGTTAGCCAGGAAGCTTAGTGAAATGTGCCATGACACTCATGTTGAGAAAACCTCCTCCCACTGAGGATGAAGCATTTGTGTGTTACAGAGTAAAGCCACCCACGACACCTAACAAGGTCCATGACTGCATTTTTCAGGCATCACATGGAGAAAGAAGTTCAGTCTATGTCCTGCCTTCTCTGTGTAGAAACTTTAATCCAAGATTCTTGTGCCCAGAGAAAATACCTTAAACATATATATACTACTTGCTTTGGTCTCTGAGAAATGCCAAAGTGTGTATGTCAATGCAGCACAATCACTTTATAGCCTTAAAATATTTTGTGGTACCAGACAGACATTTGCCATGCACCTGTGCTCTTACTTTCTGCAAATGCTACCAAGTCCCTGGCAGTTTATACTACAAGGAAACTGGCACACACCTTGCTGTGCCCAAATGCACTGCAGAACAGGAAGTAGTAAGAAAACAATGTTTTAACAGCCATGAATGTGGCAAGATGAGCACTTTTATCTACTTACCAGATACTGCTTTAAATAGAGATGCAACCACAACCCTCTTAAACTGAAAAGTTCAGTAGCTGAGTGATTCAGTTCAGACTCACTACTCCAATGCACCACTGACTGCTTCTCAAGGGTTAGCTTCACAGCTGTTATTTCAAATCTTCATCTTAACCTACATGCACACTAATTAGATATTGTGGTATTTCAGCTACACTGGAGAGATACCTTGGTTATTGGTAAATATAATATATATATATATAGCAAATATATACAATCACAGATCGAACTGAGGTAGGTACATGCATTTTTAAATTTCCTCGTCATCGTTTCTGACTTTGCAGACACATGTGAACACATCCCTTGACTCCTAATGCTGTGGTTCTCCTGCTGCCCTCTGGCAACTGTGTCATGTTAGGGTAATAGTGTCCCTCTGGGATAAAGTGCAGGAAGGATTTTAGAGGAGAAAAACATGTAGTTCAAATGCTTTTTGCCTGCATTGTCTTGGCAAAGGGAGGTGGGAGAAGACACATATTCAGCAGAGTTTGACTTCTAACAAGAATGCCCAACAGGACAGCCTAGCATGGGTCTCCAGCAGCATTTAAAGAACTCAGAACTTCTGTTGTGTCCAGAAGAGGACAGGCCAAAGTCCAGTTAAGACCCAACATGAACCATGTTGTGCTAACCCAGGCTTTGAGAAGTGGTGGAAGAGGCTTAGCGTTCAAACACAGAGACAGCAATCTGAGTTACAATTCATGATCTGCAATGCCAGTCACTCACTAGAGAACAGGTGTTGTTTTGCTCCAAGTAAGGGTTATTTTCATTCAAAATTGTATCTGGGAATAATTCACTCAAAGCAGACCAAGTTGAACTCATTGCAACAGAGCGGATAAGCTGTTGATGTTCTCTTAGCCAAACACTTAAGCCAGAAGCAAAGGATGAGAAAGTTCACTACGAAAGCCAAGCTGGTTAAAGGATGCACTGCTGGAACTGGAATCTGCTTAATCACTTTAGCAGTGAGCACAGTTGAGGAATTAGGTTTATTAGCTCAGCTTTAGCACTGTACAAAGGGACTTAGACTGCTTGGGGAGATTCTCTGCAAGGCTCCAAGGCCACCTACACACGAGTCTGGGTTTTCAGTGCTAGCTTCAACTGAACCACATGGACATGCTTGTGGTAGTCCTAAGCAACAAGCAACTTTTAAAAGCACAAGCTTAGTATTTCAGGGACACTATCTTGCTACAAATTCTTCTTGCACTTTGGTGAAAGTTGATAGAGTTTCAAGCTTGCTACCAAGCACAGAACTGGGGCTGCTGGCTTTGCTGGGATGTCTCACATGAGGAATAGTTCCAGAATCAGGTCTTTGACTGCCCTGGGGAAAATATTTGCCTACACTCTTTGTATAAGTATGTCAAGAGGGAATTACAAAAATCCTAAAAACAAGTAAATGGATTATGGCTACTGTAATAGGGAATTAATTCTTCTTGTGGCTACTGAAAGAAATATCACTAGAGAGTACATCTCTTCCAGGATACAGCATCTGTCTGAACAGAAAATGAAATCCACTGAAGTCAATGGAAACACTACTTTCATTTCTGCAGGTTTTGGATGAAGTGGCACCTGTTCCGTTTTCTCTCTGTTAGTCACGCAGAGACTGCTCAGCTATCTCACAGCACACAACACAAAAATCCCCACCCAAAGCTGCACGAGTGTGCAGTGTTAGCTTTCAATGGAAATTTTGACAGTGCAGAATTACCAAGATAAGAGGTTTTCTCTTTACAGTCCTTGATAATAAGGTTTTGTAGCATTCGGAAAAAAAACCCTGTGGTTTCCCCACAGGAAACTCATGATACTGCTTGTAATAGGAGACATAATTTCAGGGGCAGGCAATGAGATAGCATTTTGCATTAACACTAGTTTAAGTAAAATGGTGAACTTCAGGGCTTTTTCTACAGTGCACAAATGACACCAATTGTTTTTTTAATTTTACCATTAAATACAAAACTCACTGTAGGAGTTAGAAGAGCTCTGTGGCATTTGCAGCTGTCTTGAAAGGTCTCACTCATTCTGGCAGCTATTTTATGCCAACCTCTCTTCTGTACCATATGTATTGCTCACTACAAAAGGAACACCAGGTCTGCACCTGCAACCTAAGCAAAGAGTCACGTGCTAAGCTAAAATAACAGTTCTACTTATCTGATATGTTTGTGAGATTAGAACCAGAGCAGACTCCACTTCAGCATAAGATCCCTTCAAAGCTGTAGTTACTTTCCCCAGCAAGCCCTAGGAAGATTCATTATTAAAAATATATTCTCACTTCAGACAGACATGTCATTTACACCTTGCAGGAATGCCTGCACTTTACAAGACTTTTACTACAAACAGTCTCTCTTTCATTCTTTGCAAGGGGGTTTCCACCACACCACTTAGCACTGAAAATTACATCATTTTTCAAAGAAAGGTTGTAATTTGAGTAGTAGTAGGGAAAGTAAGCATTTGAGGTCTGATTCTGTTGTCAGCTGTGCAATTTGTTTCACCTTCAGGAAGCTAGAATGAACATGCATTCTGTGGACTTAGAAAAGTACAACTTGCTGGCAACATGCCAGCAACATGTATTGCAAAAATGTACTGAACTAAATGACTTAAGTAAATAAAAGAAGCAGATATATGAAGTTAAATGCATTGGAGCCTTGTGCCAGATGCCTGCTAACTCTGCATTTCTCCAACTACACTTGTAAAATGTAATATGTACTTTTAATACTCATTTTCTAAGAAACAATTAAGGCAGACCCCAGAGGTCTTCTTTTAATGGCATAACAAAGACTTCCTTCTTCGAAAACAAAGAGGAAGGATTCAAGAGGGTTTTTTTGGTTTCTTAGGGTAGAAGAAAGGAAAAGTAAAATCTCTGAAACGACTTCCAGCTCAATAAGGCTGAAAATTCTTTCCTTTTGAGGTTTCCAGTCACATCAGCAAATTCCAGGCTTGAAGGAGATCACTGGGACTGCTAAGGTATTGTTACCTTTTTAAGGAACCATAGTAAAATGTTCCATCATGCCATGGTTCATCCAGCACTAGAAGAACACTTTAAATATGAAAATTCTAGTAATGGTCTTGCTTCTGGAAACCTGCTGACCTTCTCTGTTGAGGTCTCAGAATATTATAATCTTTCCTTGGTCAGCCGCTGCCTTAGCTCTGTGCCAACCACCTACTATCTCATCACAGAAATTAGATATAGTTATTTAACAAGTTTGGCTGCTGCTACATATCTCCTTCCTCAAAAAAAAACCAAGTATAAACCTTCTGATTTCATATATACACCACTGATGCATAAACATACAAGCTGAAGGAACTTCACAGTAAGTATGAGTTACGTCTCTGAGAACGTAAGTACTTAACAGACACTTCTAACTATTTCATTCGGTAGATAGCACCACCTATTTTCAAGATAAAAAGCCCCGGCCAACCAACCAAAAACATCTACATCCATAAAATACTTCTGTTTTTTTCTCTATACAAATATCAAGCTTAGGAAGACTCGACTAAGCCCAAAGAAAGAAATTCAAGGTCTGGCCTCTCCCTTTCTGAGTGTGGTTTCCCTTCCCAATGTAGAGTTGTCTTTCATGGCTAGGATGCTTCTGCTTGCCTTTTTCTAAAACAAGAAACAAAATATTACTTCATAAGCAAGTGATCTCTCAGTCAGCTTCACTCGATCATCCAAGTCTTCTGCCAAACAGTATCATTTATTTT
>WTSP01025519.1:0-19111 GCA_025331215.1 Actenoides lindsayi | reverse complement strand
CCCCAAAAGGGAAATAAACGAAAAAAAAATTTTAAGGGGGGGGTTTTGGGGAAACCTTGGGCAAGAAAAAAACTTCTTGTTTTTTTTTTTTTTTTTTTTTTTTTTTTTTTTTTTACTGTGCTTGGCAAGCTTTTGGGAACAATTTGATGGAAGAATTTGCTAACCCAGTGCAAAAGTGCAGATAAATGCTAGCTGAGCTTATTTCGTGTTAATAAATTGTGCATGAGAGCTCCCAGCTACATCTTGGTACGAGGCATTAATGACCCCAATATTAAGCAGAATGAGATTTTCTGTCCACCTTCCCTTGAGATGCAAACCTCAACTAAATAAGCTTAAAAAGAAATGTTTGCTACGCGCCACGTGAGAGAGGCTCAGCCGTGTGTCTCCACAGCAGAATCAGAGTTCTTCCACAGGCAGACATGTCACCAGGAAATTGTCTCGTTTCAGAGCGTGGCTGTGGGTTGTAAATCACAGCTCGACCTTTGTTCTTAAAAAGAAAAGGAACAGAAAAATAGAATAGGGTTTCTGAGGTGGTGCTTGTTGAGGGAAAGCCCCCTGCACCGCACTCTCCCCCCCATTTAATAACTACTTACTACTTGCCCCATTCTTTCTGCTTAGGCCTGTTTGCCTCTAGGCCTAGGAGTAAGGATTGACTGAAATGCTACTTCACACCAGAAATTAACCCTTCCCTATGCCCTTCTCCACACATATAAGGTAATGCCACTCAAAGGCGAAAACACAGTACACAAATGGGTGTACGGGAAGCCTTTTGGGGAATGTGTTTTCTACAGTGACAGGCACTTATATAGTCACAGAATTGGTTAAACGTGTTAATAACACAGCTTGGAGTATACAAAAGATATCTCTGTGAACTGACTGGAAAAAACAGTGCAGCATTGCAGACCTGTAATCATCGCAGCTCGTGCCACACACTGCTGATCGTTGCCATGGCAACGGATGGTGTTTCATGACATCACCGAAATCAAGGGGGAGATAAGCAACAAGGGCAAACAGATACCAAACAATTACTGGAAGGAAGAAATTTGTTTGAATATATACTTTGAGCTACCTCCAATATCATGCAAACTAAAGGGTATAGGAAGCAGGAAAAAGGGTGAAAGATGCACGTACAGAAATTTCCAGTGAATAAACCAGCTTCATTCTAACCTTACGATTTTACCGTGGAAATTAAATTTGTGTTGAACATCTTTAGTCTTCTGTGATAGTTTTCAGAAATGTGAGCTGGTTCTATCCAGGGCAGATGAAAACACGAGCAAGACCTTTCATGATTTTGCTCCAGGATGACGTTATTTACTTCTTTGTTTTGCACTAGGAGTGTCTACAGCTTTACCAAGGGGATGAAAAAAAAAAGTGAGTTATGCTTTTACAGTGGGAAACATATCTTTTGTGAAGAGGGAACAAGTATGCAAGCAGTATGGGGAAATGGAGCCAAAATACTGATAATGAAACTGTGAGAGTTAGCTGGCATGACAGCTTGTTACAATCCAAGTGATGAGCACTATATTCTTACAAAACTTAGCTTCGTTGAAGTCTAAGTCTTTTAATTGATTTCCAATGGTTTTGTACCTTCCTTAAAAAAAAAAGAGAGTACTTTGACCTCCAAGATATAAAGAAACAAAACTTAGGAACTGATCCAAAACTCAGATTTCCCACGTAAATTGATTTTCTGTTGTGCTGTAGGTCTAAAATATGTGAGTCTAGAAAGATGATTTAAAGGGATAATTATTTTCAAGTTTGTTTCCCAAACCAGCTTCTTCATTGCAAATTGCTTTTGTTTTACTGGTAGATTTTTACATTGCTGTCACATTTTTGGTCTTACCATGAATCATGTAAAGGGAGCGATCAATTAACAACAAAAAGCAGAGTCAAAAAGAACAAGTCCTTGAATCAAAAAGGTGTAACATACCATAGGCTGCTGAGTATGAAAGGTTTGCCTTCAGTCATGAGTATTGCCTTGAAGGGTGAAGTAGTGTTAGTTCAGACCTAAAAGTGAGTATTACCTCATACTCATTTACTTGAATTTGGTCATGTATTATTTTCCATATCATGATTCCTGCTATCCCTTCTCCCATAATACAGAAGCTAGAGGTGTATTTAAGCCATTGTGAAATTTAATCAAATAAAAAGAAACATCAAAGAAAACAGGAGACTAAGAGGTTTTAAAATGGGCTTGGATATTTATATGAATAATAAAAATTATTCAGTAGTTGCGGGTACCTAAGAATTTCAATATGTGTCATTGTGGCACTTACTGAAGAAAAATTTACACTTTTTCAACAGGTAGTCGGGTTCCTAACTTCTTTTAACACCTACTTTGATAGATATGATCTAAATTTAATTTTTATCACTAGTATGGGAAAAGTGCTAACTGCATGTAGAAAAATCACAATATAGATTTCCAGTGTGTAAGAATATGGCACTAATGGTCAGCCTTTTAAATTAAGCTTCCTTAGGAAAGAAGTACTGTCATTACAGAGGGAGTAGATTTGAATCAGACTGACAATATTTGCATGTGATAGCATGTGAATATGAGGACAATTTTATTTTCATAGCTAGCTGAAGTGATCATTTTTTCTTGAATGAATACAGTAATTTAAAAAAAAAAAAATACTGTTTCATATTTTTAAAAGAAATTAAACCATGGCATTAGAGATGGAGTAATTCAGTCTGCTGGAGAAAAAGAGAAGTTCCAGTTATGCTTAAAATAATTAAAATATAAATTTGCTTATGATTATGAGTCGAGCTTTGGAAAGTTTACTTATAAATATTCACAAATCATGTAATACAGAGATCATCTGTTTTATTAATAACATTTAAGACTGCTGCTGTGCTTTCATTTCAGAATATTCATGAAATTAACAAATTAAATTTAGTTCATGCATTAGACTTTTTTATGGGTCTTACAAAACCTTTTTAATTCAATTGACATGTGCAAACACTTTTTTCCATGTGTCTCAACTTTAATTCCAGAGACCGGTTCTCTACAGACAGAAGAAACTCTAAAGCTGAAAATACAGAAATATGTTACAAATAATATTCCAAAATCATCTTAAATACCACCATCACAACAGACACTCAAGGAGCCTTATTTACTTTAAGTGAGAAAAAAATTAAAGGTGTGCATTTTCACTGTAAAATCTGTTCAAGAGTAAAATAATTTATGTCCTTGGTGTTTGTTCTGATTGTTCCATTACAGTATGCCAGAAGGAGGTGTTTTGTTGTTGTTCCTTTACAGCAGTTTCTGACTCTACACATATGTCAGTAAGCTATAGGCAACGTTTCTAAGAAACTTTAAAAAGTAAACTTAAAATGCCTTGTTATGTACAAATGCAGAAGTACAAAGCAGGCAATAATAAACCCCACAGCAATGGACTTGAATTAGGATATCAGTGATAGCAAGCTGCTTATCTAGAAGAAATTACTAATATTACAGGAAAGAGGAGGTGAACCATGTTTACTGTTTTACTGATGTATTGGTAGACCCTAGAACAGTGCAGAGCTATCTCAAAGTGCACATACTAATCTTGCAACAAATAGTCCTACTGGCTAGAGTGTCACAGTTCACGTGGTTAACACTTAGAGGAATTAATCTCAGCTCCGGGAAAATCTCATAGGGGCAGCTCCTGAACATTCAGTCCACAGCTCCACAGTCCTCACAGTGATGTCTACATAGTGCTGAACTTCACAGAAACAATGAACAAAGTTGTTTAGCAGCTTGTGGTAATAAACGACTAATTTTGCGGTAGTCTTTCTATGCTTTGAATTCTAAAGAAAAAGGAAAAATAAATTGTAAAGGTGTTAAGTTTATATGTTTGGAATGAGTCCCTTAAAGTATAAGGAAATTTTATTTTATTTGCTTTCTTTTTCCGAAATTTTGTGTTTCCATAAAGAGAAAAGCTTTTAATATTGCATTTTACGTGTCCCATCTGTCCTGAGAATTCATTTTAGGATCCAAACTGAGATACGTAAGCCAACATAATACTCATTTTTTAATACGAAAATATGTGAGTGTTATGACTTTTGGGTCAGACAAGAAATAAGAAAGCTCCTAAAAAGTTTTGGGCTTTTCTAGAAAATGAAAAGTTGAGCTTTTCATTTGTTTATTTTATTTCATTTATTATTAATCATACTTGGTCCAAACGAATCTTAAACTTCAGGTGCAAGTAGTGATGCTCTTAAGCCAGGAGAACTGAAATGAATTTAAACGTCATTAAAAACAAGGCATACCAAATCCTAACAAGATTTTGAAAACAGACCTTTAAACATAAGATTAGACTGATAAGGAACCAAAAAAGCCTCTTAAAAGACTTCCCTTCAAGTGCTCTCTTCAAGTTCTATAAAAAGATTTTGAAAAAGTACTGATTTCATGATATATATATTTACAGAAATGAATTCAGTGTGAGCAGAAAAGAAACAGAAAAACACGTTTTGTCAGGCTGCTTGAAATGGAAAACATAGTTTGATCACTAATCTATCATAACTGGCCTTAGGAATAAGGTGAATTATCATTCACAATCGAGATTAAACAACATACTACAATTTGATATACTTACAAAGATAAGATTATGCATTAATTGTATTACAGCTCTGCCTTTTTCATGGTTTAAGACAAATGCTTGCAACCGTTTGACATCAGTTAGATGCTTGTGGGATGGCACTGTAAATCTGATCGTGTTGCAATTTTTTCCAGTGCTCAAGCGATGTCAATGTTTCATCTGCAATACAAGCTATACTGAAACAATATTTCATCTGATTAAATGAATAGTAAAAGTATTTCTATGTAAGAGGATGGTTTATAGTGAAAAACTAATGCTAGCTGTCCCTTCACTATGGGCCAGCTATAAGACTGTTCACAACAAATATTTTGTAGAGTGTAGGACAGATCTAAGGTATCAAAACACTCAGAAGGAGAAAATTCCACCTGACTTTCACAGCTTCCATTCAGAACTTTGCTTCTCTGAGGCAGCTGCTTGGAGACATGACAATACTGTTGTTTTTCCATGTGTAAAGGATACATTTCATTGATAACCGGACTAAGAACACAAAGTCTTTCAATCATGGTCAATACCCACACAAGAGACTAAGAGGTGATCAGGCCTGGGATTGCCTGAGCAACACTTAGTCATAAGAACTGCACCTATCATACAGTGCATTTTAATCTGTGAACAGGAAACTGTACTTGAAAGAAGAAAAGATTCCTGTATGAGTTCCTGGTATTAAAAAACCAAAACCAACCAACCAACCAAACAAACCAATTTAGTAATTTGGTCATAAGAAGAGATCTTAGAAGTAGAATGACTGCTTTTAAAGAACATGTACAAGTCCAGCATCTGGTGCCTCTGACAGGGTTTCCCTAGTGGTGTGGATGCTTTCATTTTATAGATTTTTAAATTTAAAGCAGTTTAAACACTTTAAAAAGCCAAATCTGAATTTAATGTAAAACAGAATTCTTACCATTTTGAATCATAAAATACCCCAAAGAGAAATAAACAAACAAACTAAAAATCTTGCTCACCCCACAGAAGATAACCTTCTTATTTTCCTGTTGTGTTCATTCTAAAACTAAAGTTTTAACCCTTTTAAAAAGGGTTGCAAATTCCGGTGTTTATGCCCATTATGAACAGGAATGATATTTGTACTTAGAAATTTCTCTGTGTAGTATCACACAGCAAGCACACAGTGTGCTGCAGACTGACAACATCTAAGCAGAGCAAGTTGAGAGTTCAGTAATGGCACAGTAATTTGCCTGCTTTTACTGCTACCTCATTCTTCCCAACCCATGCTGTGTTTTCACATTTTACATGTGCTCATTCTGTAAGGCTTATGTTCTAAGTCTCTTATGGTATGTGGCCAAGAAAATGAGTTTCTCAAAGGTACAATCCCCATCCAAGTTATAAAGAATCATGTCCACTAATCCGAAAGCAGTAGTTTATTTGATCGGTGTACTACAAGCATTTCTAAATGAAAGAATTCCATATTGGAAGTGTCAGGCAAGAGATGTACAATAGCCATATTGAATTTTTTGGCATGGCAGCACAAGATTTTGCAGGTTTTGCAGGTTCTGTACCTGTAAAATAATGCCACAAAAAGAGATTGTCTTATGACAAGACCTGTGGAGGGCACTCCAAGGGATGATTGCAGTTTAATAAGACAAATTCAGAAAGGGTATCTCTGTCTGTAAGTAGCTTGGAGGGCCTGGATCTCTGGGTAGTTCCATATGAAGACAAGAACTTTCCCCTTCCTCCCTGCTTTTCCACGGAAGGAAATGGAGGAGGTTGGAGGACCAGAGTCCAGCAAGACTGCTTCTTGGATGAATGAAACACTATAATGCTGATACCCATTGGAGTGTTCACTCACAGATCAAGTTAAGGACAGTGTACATGATTAGGTGCATCTAATGAACAAAAAATACTATGATTCTGTACAACAACAAAGAGCTAGGAATGATATCCTTAGGGCTGAAAGGTTTGCACTTTAGAGAAAAGCAAACCCTTGGGAAGTAGAAATTAGTTCCTTAAGATCCATTGTGTTTGAACTTATTCTGTGTCTCACACCAGCTCATGACTAATTTATCACACAGTCTGATAGAAGTATATTTTAGTAGCATGGAAATGTGCCTGGCCCATGGGACCATTTGTCTAGCTAATGAAGTGTACACTTTCCTATCTGCAGGTGCAAGCTACCTTCATGTTTGTTGCAGGGTAAGGTTGTAAGAAAGTTTAACAGTATGTAGAAAATTGATGTGTTTCACTAGACAAAGAATGGCCTCTCAGGCTTATAAAACCTTTCAAAACCTGATTTAAAATAAGAAAGGAATAACTGTTCTTGAACATGCCTAATCCAAATCAGTACCAAGTGCTTAGCTGTTACCTCCAAAATCCCATGTTTGATGAGCTGACAGAAAGCTGAATCAATTTTTACCACTATCTGTGTATTAATGGCTTCCCTACTGAATATTAACTTAGTATTTTCTCATCTGTCTGCCTAAACATAAATTCATTTAAATGCACATAGATTTCTTTGTAAAAACAAGAAGATGTACAAGGTGCTAATCCAAATTCTGTGACTTTTTCTGCCTTGTTTAAGAGCCAGATGTTCCACAGAACCATGAGAACCAGTTAATAATATCTTCTCCACAAGCATGAGCTGCTTTATGTTTAGTGACAATAACCTACTTTTGAAGGAGTATTTCACTGAAAGTCCTCAGTTTATCTATGAAAGTATAGTAACACACTACAAAAAGGTATAGTTAATACATACATACATACATGGAATAGTTATATAAGTGTAACATAACTATGTTTAAGTAAGTCTTGTATTCCCCTTTCCCTTCAAGAAGAAGACAGAGCTTTCTATCTCCTCTGTCTGGAAACAGAAGATTACATCAGGTAGGTAAAGTTAAATAACATAGGAAATGCAGGTCTAGGACTGGACCCTAGAATTCCCACTCTACTACTCCCATGTAGTTTTTGCAAATCCTTCCATAGTTCAGTGTTTAGGCTTTAGTGAAAATGTATACATATACATTGCCATGGGTATGGTATCTTGGAGTCTTGAGTCTATCTGTTTAACTTGGAAGTGTACTTCTAGTCCATGTGTAGAAAGGTCTCATGCTTTGGTTACAGAACATAGTCATGAATACAGAACTTTCCAAAATAGTGTAAGTTGACTGAAAATTTGCCTAAAAAATGTACTTGGCCAAAAGACATTGTGTTGTTTCTTTGCGGATTGGGAAAGATAGTTTATTACTTTCACTTTTATTTTATTGGCATTGGAGTTTTAATTCAATGTTTCTGAAAAAGCCCATGTAATTATTTAGGAAGTTAAAAAATAAGACTAGTATTTACTGACATTGTCAAAAAAAGATAAGCCTTAAACAATATTATGCCTTCTTTTGGAAGCTAAAGGTGATTTTAAGAACCTTATTTTTAGGCAGTGGCGTCTGAGACACATAAACTGCAAAAATATTTTATTACAGAGAGAGCATACAAGTTGCTAAATTACAGTGCAAAGTCAAGGGGTATTCCAGGTATGTGATTCATTTATCAGTCCATTAAAAAACATATGAACTCCTCCTCTCTAGCACTCTCTGTTTAACCAGAAGCAGCAGCAAATTAATGGCTTAAAAGAGTGGGAAATATGTAGATCAACTTGGGGGACTGCACCATGCCTTACAATTAAGCATGTTCGTACAAAACCCCCACAAAATACACCTTCTTGAGTGCAGGACATGGGATTCCAGGAATAAGTGTTTAATAAGCTGTGCACCTGGAACACAACAGAGACTGCTGATAGAAGGAGGCAGCAGAAACACAAATTATAAACGTGATGAAAAAAAAGAAGATCTGAAGATTTAGAGGAGACTTTAAACAGTTTGATGCAATCACCAGAAAATCATAGATATTCTGGACTAAGAGTAAACCTGGAAAAAAAAAAATAAATCTTACCTTCTTCCTGTTATTATTCATTGTGGTTAGTCTATTTGCAAAGCTGAGGTTTTCAGCTTATGTTCAAATACAAATTGATTTTACAGCCTTTGGTCTAAGGATAAGAGTCTACCCATCTAAAACTGAGGCCAACTCAGGGTCTTGTCAGATGGAGACAGCAGTGAAAGTTACCATGCCACAGAGCCAAGTTTGATCAGTCTGTTTGGGTGGCTGCAAATGAATAAAATCAAACAAGTGACCTCTTCCCTTTCCCTCTTGCAAAACAAATGTCAAAACACAAAATCACTATTCACACTAAAATCTGTTTTAGCATCCAGTAGACATGACAAATGATATCCTATGACCTATAAAAATAAATTGCCAGACATCCTGGAGATGCAACAAAACCTTCTGAATCTTTCTAATTACTGGCATGACAATATGTACAATTAATTTTCAATTTCATTGACAGCCTTTAACACTCAAAGTGCTCATTGTGATCCAGATTAACCTAGTCTCTTCAGGGAACAAAACTTCATCCATTAATTGCTTTATCTCATCCTTAATTTCTGATTTTGTTCCAACAAATGTTTTAGAAAAATACCTTGACTGAAAAAAAAGGAATCAACTACTGCATTGCTGGGTCATTTGTTTCCTTGTTTAATCTCTCTTACTGTTACAGTTCACAATTAAGAATTGAGGCAAGAATTAGTGCACAACCAGAAGGAAAATTCACATAGCTCTTACCATCCTTCATTACACAGAAATGTGTTGCTCCACCACGTGAGGTCTATGTAGCTGAAGTGCAAAACACTCCAAAAAAAAGAAAGATTCAGCTGTTAGGAGAAGTTCACAGAATTCATAGTCGTGACACAGTGTCACACTACTTGTTAGTTGCCTGTCTGATGGAGAGCATTGGAAAGAAGCACCCAGAAGTAATTTCTGTCCATAAGCTGACAGAACACTTAATACAGCTTACTTGCAAAGGTGGATAGAATTACATATTACTAAATTTATATTGAAAGGAGTTGAAATTATGGGCAATTATGGTCAGTTAGTATGCAAGTTATTTACACTGCTTGAAAAATCCTGCCACACTCCTATGCAATGTCAGAAACAACATAGATAACTCACAAAATCCATCTGTATCAGTGAAATACACTCCTGCTTAAAACTGTATGCAAGACAGAAACTGTCTGGGAGCGTCATGACCCTGAGAGCCCCACCAGCCCTGAATGTCCCATTGGGAGCAGCCAGCCTTGCTGCTGCCTGGCAGAGACTTCCTGATGCACCAGGTGCCATATGGTACTCAATACAAGAGAGATATGACCAAAGACAGAATCCGCCTTGGTCAGAAATGGCTGACCTCTCTTTCTTCATCGTGTCTCCATTCTTTCACCAAGTATGAAAGTATTCAGGCTGGAGACAATAACTGTTGTGGAGGTTTGGATCATTCTGCCTCATTTCAAAGTTAACGGTCGTCTTTGGTACATTTTGAGCCGTGTTATTTTCCTCTACTCTTGGCCTTGCCACAACTGAAAAAAGACAGAATGAAAAATTGCTCTTACATTGCCATTGTACAACCAGACTCAGCCGTTGCTTCAGCTTCCCAAATATGTCTGTCTTTCCCCACATCTTCCGCAAGAAGTAAAAACTGTGTTTGTGATTTGTGAAAAATTGCTAACTATCCCTCTTGGTTCCTTCCTCCTGTCCCCACCAAAAAACAAACAAACAAACAAACAAACAAAACAAAACAAAACAAAACAAAAAAAAGAAAATAAAAGAAAAAAAGGCATCAAACCAAAACTACAACACGGAGAAAAAATATCTTCACTCCCTGCTAACTGCATCTCACTCCCCAGTCCCAGAGGACTACTTGCTGCCTCTGGGCCATTCTCACAGCAACACCTCTTGTTGACCAGGCCACTGCCCTTCCTATTAAGTTTTCACTGTTCTGTTAGTCAGCTACATTGTAGGAGGCCTTGTAAATATAGGGAAACATTCAAGGGAACATGATTCAGCTCTTTTCATTGTAACAACTACAGAGTACTGTTGTTACTATAATAAAATGGACCGGTTTAGTAGTACAGATTCTCACTGCATGGAACAAGACACCTGGTACTTGATCATTACACAAGCGTATAGAGCCTTCAAATTTCTGTCTGGATACAGGGAGAGAAAGAGACTACTGAAAAATTCTTGATATGTGAGTAGAGAATGCTGTATTTGGATTAAGCCAGAATGCACCTCTTCAGAATTAGCTGTGTTATTATTCCTTTGCCAGCAAGAAACCCTCCCATTTATTTGCAAGCTAAATTCTGAAAGATACCCTGCTTTTCTTTTCAAAGACTTCAGTGGGAGTTAAAATTCAGTGGGAGTTCTAATTCACCCATGGGAGAATCTGCAAGCCACAGTAAACAAATCTTCTCCAAGTCATGTGTACAATATTCCTGAAATTCTTTTTCATGTCATCCAAACACAAGATTAGGGACAAACCAAGAACAAACTCATAAAATGATGCAGGAAATATATTTACTATCACTGAGCCAGACTCTTTTTATGTGTAAATCATGTTAGTGCCAAACAGTCAAAGAAGCTGTACCAATTTGCAACAAATGAGTGTCTCGCTTTATTCTAGGTTAGGAGCAAGGTCATTAATGTCTTTTTTATATTTGAAATCAGACAGATATTTTAAAAAGCTTATTATCCATGAAAACCTGGTGACATCTTTCTGTAGATGTTATAATATTAATGCACAATTCCAACAGGTTGGCTGTGCATTGGGATGAGTGATAATCAAAGCAGGTGTCAGTAAGGGACAATTCACCTTTTCCAAGCATAAAAGACAGACTATAAAACCAAAATATTCTTTTCTTTCCTGAAAATGTACATTTCTATGATCACAAGTCTTGCATAGCTGTTAAATAACAAAAGCAAATCAAATTTTCCTGCTGCATTTCTAAAGGTAAGAGCAGAAAAGCAGATACATTTCCTTTTAATCTTGAGTAACACAGAAGAAGGGGTATGGAACTTGTGCATCTTCAGTTAGCACAGTATCATTCCTTGAAGCCTTGTGTTTAAATATGTCTAGTAATCTGACCCATACTGTTCACCTTTCTCCATAGAAGAAGGCAGTGATGAAAAAATCCCAAACTGAGAGACTGTATTTATTATCTGTTACAATGATATTTCACAGATCTTCCATAGCAATTAAGCACCTAGCTACTCTTAAACATCTGCGCTTGAAATGCTTGAGAAAAATGTAACCAGAAAAAGACCCTGAAGCAATCGGAGAACAAAACTTGTGCTGAAGTTATTCATATATTCATGAATATGAGTAAATTACTCCGGCACAATCCAGTGCGGAACATATAATAGTGCTCTCCTTCATAGCTAGATACTTGGCAAGAAATAAACAGCTTCACTAATTTGTGTCCTTCAGGCACCTTCTCTGTACTAGGTGAGTGCAGAACAGTACAATTTCTTGAAACACAAAACTAAACCCTACAGAAGTCATATGCAACTGTTTTTTTAAGCTAACTAATAAAGTGTTAATCATACTCATCTTCCCATATATGCAGTTCCTCTGCAGGTCTAAGCTGGTCTTTTAACAGGTAACTAGAACATGTCAACAGTGTGTGCTGTATCATTCAAGTAATATACAATACCCTCGAGAGAATAAAACTGTTGGTCTGTTCAGCTGGGATGCTGTGCATGTCAACTCTCTAGCATCATCTAAACAACTCTTCACAGTCTTCTTTTCAGCCATATAACACAACAGACAGTATTTAATGGTAATCTACACAATTCTTGCCTCACTTCTATAGCTTCTTCTGCTGCGCTGCTACACACTTTCACTGTTTACCACCGGAATTCACTCACCTTTCCATAGCTATCTGCTGCCTTTGCTCTTTTCTATATCTTACTGATGCAATACTTTGTTCCAGTGAATTTCCACTCTGCTTTTCAAGGCCATCTGTTACACTCTAGCTCTTCCTGCTTTCTATCACCACAACAATATATATGTATGTTTTTTTTAAGTGGAATCAGTTATTTCTGTTCTCAACCTATTGATCTGCTACTCTGTCCTTTAAATCTAAAATTTTGTTTTTACATTTTAATTATAACTATTCTTTACCTTTGTTTTAAACTTACCCAACAATTTCAAGCACTTACACTCTTAGAAGAGCTCAGACTTTGCTACAGGGAAATGATACACGGTTGTCTCTAGGACAATGTCTGCTAATCCAATTCACAGAAATATTTTTAGGGAGGGATGTCAAGATTAGAATGAGTACAGACAGAAATATGGCATTTTTTTTAATGATAGAACAAAGTATATATGGCACAATCTACCATCTTCATTGAGAAGAACACAAAAACTAGCATTCCTGAGTTTCAAAAATACTCCTGCCTGATGGAGGAGGTTATTCTCATCTTGGTGAGGTAAGTTGATGGCTATAATATCCAATTCAAATTTCAGCAATTTGCATACAAAATGCTCAATGCACGGTGTTGAAAACACAGTTCTAAGTATGCTCCATGTAAGTATCATACCTCTATTGCCAAAGAGCAGATGGGTAGTAAACTACAGCACAAAATATCTGTGCTCTGGGTGGCTTATTTAGTTCTAAGTAAAGTTTTTATTTTGTCATAATGCCAGGAAATGAATATGAAAAGATCAACCAGTATGCTGCTGTTATATTAGTATCTGCGTGTTATAGCTGTCAATAAAAAGATAACTAAAGCTGATAGTCAAGCCAACATATTTACCGTAATTAACATTTGAATACTTAAGACAATTATATGACTGAAAAAGGAATGAAGCCATTTTTTTTTTCAAACAGTACCAAATTAATGACTGTTGCATTGTATATCCTAATATCAAGGAATTAAATACACTGAGTCTTACCACAATAGCAAAAATTAGTAATTCATGACGGACATGGGAAGGAGTAAATTTTAGAAAAGGTTTTTGTTTTGGACACGTGAATTATTATTTAGGATGTGAGAAAGTAATTTAATAGAGGAGGGAACAGAGGAAACTTTTTATTTCTCTGTTAAATCATGTTAGCCGTTATTTACAATAAAATAAATCCTGGAATACTGTACCAAGAAATTTGCAGCTTGCCTATTAGACACAATAAAAGAACATAATTTGTCCTGCAAGCTAGAAAATAAATCTGGTAAGAGAGAGCATCTCAGACTGAACCGTAGTCACCTGGTTTCATCATCAACTTCCTCTTCTGGAAGTAACAGGAAACATTTTTAAATTTTTTTAAAATGTTATTACTTTAGTTCAACTCATTCCCAACTCATTCAGAAATCATTTGAAAATAAAGTACTGGAAGTAATAAAACCTGATTTAAGACAAATTACCTTCATCTCTTTAACTGCCGATTGAACAGATACCTTAGCTGGGTTAGGGGGTATAGATACCACCCTTCTCCAAATTTCCTGGAGAACATAAAAGTGAACAGTGCACAAGCAAAACTGTAAATCAGGGGAGATGTGTGTGTATACAATGATTAAGCTGGACAGAGAAATGATGCAGCCCTTAAATGTTACCTGATGTCTAGGGAAGCCAGTATGTTTCTAGCCTGAAAAATGCCCAGTAAATATTCCTCTTAGGGTTGTTTAAAACTGTAGTGGAGCAGTATTGACAGTATTACATGGGATTTTATTGGTATTACCTTATGATCTTAGAATAAAAATTATGTTTCTGGTAATGGTAATTAAAATTCTATTTATACTGTAATTAAGTGGATACTTTTCCTGCTGGACCACATGAAACATTCAAACATAAAACACTGCAAGTAGCGATGATCAACTTTCACCTCTTCTGTAGCCCCAAGTGTTAGATGTTAAATGCTGGCATCAAGGGGAAGCAAACCAAGCAACAAACAAAACAGCTTTAGGTACAATGGTAAACTGCAATGTTGTAATGGCAAAGAACAGATGGGCTGCATTTCCAGGGCTGCAGCAGGAGAAAGACGGAGAAGGAGAGACAAGGATACAGCCTGAAGTGGTAAATTGGGATTACTGGACCTGATTCAGAAGATAATTCAGATAAATGCAACTTTATGTTCTCCTGTATCAGAACCATTAACTGGCCATATATCAATTAGGTCAAACAACACAAAGCTACAGACTTACTAGAAGTAAGAAGGCTGTCAGGGAAGTCATCTGAAATGACACATGATATCAATGTGAAAGTCTGAGTTCAGCTGCAATAAATACGTCAGTACCCTAGTTGGTTATGGAGAAATAAAAATATAAACAAAACTGGCCTGACTTCCACCTGTGTTGGAGCTGAACACATCATTCTTACTTACGCAGAGTGACAGAAAATGGTGCAGATTGGATATAATGCTTTTCTGTGCACTGAACACTGCATGTTATTTGAGCCCGATCGAAGAGGTGCTTACGCTGGTTAGACTAGAAGTCCTGATCTCTGTTGCCTAACTTCACACGGAGTGTTCAAGTAAAATACCATGGGACTGGACATAAGAAGCAGTGCAGTCCAGCATGAGAAGTCATTAGCAGCAGTTAAGAGACAGTTGCTTACTGCCATCAGGGCAGGTCATGAGTGTGTCTGGTTATACATATGCATAGCATCATCTAAAACAACTTTTCTGATGATGTTTCGAGTATGCATCTGCAATGCAGTCCAGTATGATAAAACAGATCCATAAACATAAAGATAAACATAACAGAACCCTTCAAAAGTGCCGGGCTGCATAGAAAAAAGTTCTCAGGTCCTAAAGTAGAATAGTTATATCATTTCAGTCCAAGATAATGAAACTGTACTGCTTCCAAGGCCAGATCTAGCTTTATGGTGCTTGCTTCAGGATGTCTGATCTGCATCCTGTATAAACATGCTCTCGACTGTCTAAGAAAGTTAGATGGCAGGGAAAAGGGCTTGAGAAGTTATGTTTTCAACTTGGTGCTCATCTCTGTTTATGGATCCAGCCAAAAAATCTACAAATTTTTGCCTGACATGATATGTATTGTCCCAAAGTGCTCACACTTTGCAAATCACTCAATACTTCATGTACTCTTTCCATTTCTTCAGAAGATAGGAAATGTAAAGTCTGATTGCTACCCTTGTTTTGACAGTACTTTCATTATTATTAAAAATAAAGATGCTTTCTCTTCTGCAATATACTCTTTTAGCAGCCAATAACAACAAAAATTAAGCCAAGGAATGCTATTCCCCTTCAGGCTGCTTCTGTCACATCCACCTATATGGTCCATTTTCCAACGCTGTCATCAGTTACAGAGAAAGGCTTGGTCAAACAAACACTATTGCATGGACATGACTGATTTACAACAATGTATTTGGACCTAGCCCCTTAGTGGGAATCTCTATTTGTGGAATTCTTGTCAACTGTGGGAATAGTAGCTTACATAGAGAATCAAATTGCTATTTTAAAAGAAGTTAAGGCCTAGTTTGATGCCATTAGGATTCCCTTTTCCATGTGAATTAACTGTATGGTAAATAAAGAGGAGCTAATATGTTTAATCACTCTGAAGAAAACACCGAACAAAACTCTGAAGTTAATGTCTAGTGTATATGACAGGAAATCATTGTGCATTTATTCACATTTTGATTCACAAGAGGTGCATAATTTAAAAAAAAATGCGTTTAGGAACAGTAGGAAATGGTAAGCACACAGTTAACTAGTGCAGTTGGGTTTGAGTATAAAAAAAATGATGTA
Organism: Actenoides lindsayi; assembly: GCA_025331215.1. Taxonomy (NCBI): domain Eukaryota; kingdom Metazoa; phylum Chordata; class Aves; order Coraciiformes; family Alcedinidae; genus Actenoides; species Actenoides lindsayi. The sequence goes on along the minus strand of WTSP01025519.1, from coordinate 2,943 downwards.
TATCTCACTAGTTCTTTTCTTCCTAGGCTCCCTGCCATTCTTGATCTCAATGGGATTATTTCAAAGGTCATTCTTTAAAGGTCTTTCTTTAAAGGTAAAGATACATGCATATTTTTATAGGATATGGGCATAAAATAATAAGCTCCTAAAAGAAAGAATAGCTTACCTCTGTTGTCTACAGTACGGACGCTTACTAAGCTCAACATAAATCCATATTGATTAAATGCCTTCAAATTTTCTTAAGTATATAAAACGTAAGAAGTTTAGGATTAAATTAGAGAACAGTTCACAGGGTATGTAACATCATACTGGTAATTTTTTTATGTATCTGTCGAAGGAATCAAAAGGTGTGTTTCATTAGTTAGTTAAACCAAACTTAGCCAGAGAAGGCTTACTAAATCTAACAAGTGTGACAAGAATGATTTTCAATGGCAGCTTCATGTGCAAAGTTCTACCGTTTCTAAATCAATTCAAGCAAGTAGAACTGACCTGGCAACTCTGTAGTTTGTGGATAGACAACAGTCTTTCAAGAGAATGATCTGAAAGAACCTTTGCATGACTTAACATTATACTTCAAGGATTGTTTGCTTTCTAAACTTCGTACGAGTATTTTTGCTTTGTGAAGTGTTCATTTCTAGCTATGCCTCGCAAAGCTTTATTGCTTAATTTCAATAAAGAGGAGAAGATTCCAAACCTCTGCTAAACATTTCAGATAGTTTGGTGATCAAAAGAACAGCTGCAAAAAAGCCCTTTCGAACAATAGGAGGGGGTTTGTTGTTGTACTGTTTTTTGGTTTGTTTTTTTTTTAATTTTGTTTTTATTTTAATTTTAAATTTTCTGTCACTTTTATTTATTTGTAACTGGTAGCTGAGGAATATGGCTAGGGTGACATCAGGTAGGGTATCAGAGTCTCTGTGACAGAAAGTTTAACACACATTTAGCACTTCTAAAAACGTAGAAACCAAGCAATCTCTAACAGTACAGTGACAGAAAGTAATAAGAAACATGTTAGTGATTCTTAACCTCAGTACAGATCTTGCTACGTATTAGGACATTCTCATACTCCAAAAATTTCTTTCAGTGACAGTCTAGCAAGCCTTCCAAGTTCATGCCCAATCTAAGACTTTTGAATAGGACAATGGATGCTCTGGCAGGGGGGTTGGACTAGATGATCTTTCTAGGTCCCTTCCAACCCCTAATATTCTATGATTCTATGATTCTATGAATATGACCAATAATCCTACTTAAAATTATAGGTATAATTTTACATACTGTTTAGATTATTGGAGCAATTGTTTTGTAATCAGTGCTACAGCTCTTCAATATATGTTATTCTCAAAACTGTCACAACTGTCAAAGCCATGCTTGCCAAACTACTAAAAACTTGAGGAACGACAGGGAAAACATCTTCAAAATTTCACAGCAAAGAACATCTGTTGTAGTCTGAGCCACTCAGCCAGCAACAAAGCACCACACAGCCACTTATGCACTCCTCCCTCCCCTCCAGTGGGATGGGGAGGAGAAAATGCAACTAAAGGCTTGAGGGTTGAGACAGAGGACAGGAAGGACTCACACACCAATTATGGTCACGGGCAATAGAGACTCCACCTGGGGAAACAAAATCAATTTAACTTAATCACCAACGACAACGGAATCGGAGTAAGACGGTGAGAAATACAACTGGATCTTAAAACCACCTTCCCCCCACACTTTCCCCCTTTCTGGGCCCTGCTCCCCAACAGAGCCTCAGGGGCAGGGAATGGGGGTTGTGATCAGCCTGTACCATGCTGTTTCTGCTTCTCCTTCATCCTCAGGTGCAAGACTTCTCCCTCACAGTGCTCCCCTGCTGCAATGTGGCATCCCTCCCATGGGAGACGGTCCTTCACAAACTTCTCCCACTAGCATGGGTCTCTTCTGCAGGCTGTAATCCTCTCATCAGTGGACCACTCCAGTGTAGGCTTCCCTCAGAGTCATGGCTTTCTTTGGGATCAGTCGCCTGCTCCAGTGTGGGGTCTTCCATGAGCTAGAGGCAGGATTTTCTTGAACCATTGATCAACATGGGCTGCAGGGGCTGAGGCTGCCATCTCAACATGGGCTGAAGGGGAATGGTTGCTCCAGTGTGCCTCCTCAGCTTCCTCACTAACCATGGTTTTCTCTCTCTGGTCCTACTCCTCTCCCAAACAAAAGTACGTACAAAGTAAGAGAACTTACCCAATAGTTTTTTTTCCCTCTTCAATATCTTATCACAGAGGCATTGATGGGCTTGGCCTTGGCTAGACTTGGAGCTGGAATATCTTCTTGAAGCTTCTTACAGGAGCTGGGGCCAGTAGCCCCCTGCCCGGCTACCAAAATCCTGCCAGACACAAACACAAAACAGTGTCTATTTTTTATGAAATAGAGCTCTGCAGGAAAACCGTGGGAAGATCTGGATAGTCATCTAAGTGTTATGATCAAAGGACAAAGTACTGCAGGTGGGTTAGATAACACTTCATAGAAAGATCTTTGATACAGCTTCATGTGAAATAAAGAAAAGCTTTCCATTGAAGTACCATGGAGGTGTCCATTAGAGAAAGGGTTTCTCACCAGGCAGTAATTCAATCCTAATGCTAAAAGAACCCATACAAGTTCTTCTGCAGTAACTTGAAAATTTACATAACCAATCAACTGTAAAACATTTTAACCTATAAATCTTTGAAAGAGTGTCGTTATTTTTTAAATTTTTCTAGTATGGCAAAAAGATGAGAGAACACAAAGCCCTGAAATGCAATCTTCAGGATTTTACGTTTTTCATTGCTAGAAAGCTTACTACATGTTCATGGAATCTTAGATTTTTTTAGAGAATTTCTATCAATCCAAGGAGTTGACCCTTTCTCTTTTCTTTTCTTTTCTTTTCTTTTCTTTTCTTTTCTTTTCTTTTCTTTTCTTTTCTTTTCTTTTCTTTTC
>WTSP01025518.1:0-74784 GCA_025331215.1 Actenoides lindsayi | reverse complement strand
CTGCGGGGGGCTGCGGCGGGTTCTGCCGTCCCCTGCCGTAGCGGCGGGGAAGAGAGGAGGTCTGTCTGCCTGTCTGTCTGTCCGTCCGGGTGCCCAGAGCAGGTTGGGGCTGCGCTGTCCCTCGCTGTAGCCCAGGCGGGGAGAGGGTATGTCAGCGTGTCTGCGGGCGAGGTGTGGCGCGGCGGGTGTCTCGCCTCCCAGCGCAAGGCCGGAGCAGCCATGGTTGGAGGCTGTGCGGAGCGGGGTCAGGGTGTGTCGTCAGGGTCTGCCTCCGGCTGTGCGGGGCGGCTGGGGTCTGACAGAGCTGTGTGCCCCCCTCTACAAAGCGGGGAGCAAGCAAACGTGAGAGCAGACGTGAGGTGTTAAGAGCACGGGGTGCTGGGGTGCGGTTCCCGTGCTTTCGGGGTGCTTATGCCCGTGCAGTAAACCCGGGTGTGGCCTGGGGTGAGCGTCAGTGGCAGATGGACGGTGGGACGCGAGTGCAGTGTTGCATCTGCCAGCCTGCCCGTCTATCTGCTGGGATTTGGGCTTCGGGGGTGTGTGTATCTGTGCTGGAGCAGGGATGTGACTTTGGGTGCAGGGACGTGACACGGCATCATACGGATGTAGTTGTGTCTGCACAGCGCTGTCTGGTGTGGCTTTGTGTCTCTCTCTGTGTATATATAAATACAGTGAATATGGGGCATGGATATTTTTATAGGCATGTATGCCATGGGTGTGGCAAGTATTATCTCTGCTTTAGTGTGTACGTAGCAGGCACAGGGTCTGGTATTTTGTGTGTCTGGATAGAGTGGCAGTCGCTTATACATGTCAGCATGCATGGCTGTGGGGGTCTACTGTGTACACACAGATGCCTTTATACGACATCTGTGGTACGTGTGTGGTGGGCATGAGGTTTGTTGTATCTGTGCGTGGAGATGGTGTGTCGTGGAGGGTCTGTGCGCGTGGAGGGCACAGCAAAGGAAGAAGAGTGGTCGAGGTTTGCTCTGTAGGGAGAGTAGGTGGGGATGTGCTGCAGCGAGTGGCAGGGGAGAGGTGCGTTGTGATGCCTGGGAAAGGCCGATGACAAGGCGCGTAAGGGGGAGCGAGTAGGGACAGGCTCAGCGTGTTTGGAGGGGTATCACTGTGATCCCTGCTTTCAGGTACAACTTCAGTGTCTGATCCTGTGTTGCTTCGCAGTGATGGTTTTATACGGGAGGAAGGCACAGTTGCTAGCTAGCCCGTGGGGAAACACTGTGTTTTAAGGCAGAAAATCACTTTATGTGTAGATTTACGTGTGTGTAATGATAGTAGGCTTCCTGTAGCAAGTTCTACAGAGGCAGTGCTCAGCCTCACTCAGGGAAGGAGCATATCCCTGTGGTGGTGTAACTTTTCTTCCCTTGCATGAAGGCTTCTTCGTGCTCCTCTTTCTTCTCCTGCACTTCGTCTTTTGTTCCTTCCTGATTTTTGAACTTAAGCAAAACAATTTTGAAAACAAAAATGTGAGCTGGGATGAAAATACGGCTAGGCCGTGTGGGATTGCAGTAGGCTTCTATGAAGCATCGTGTTGGATTTGGTTTGAAGAGGTTTTAGGGTGTATTTGTTGCTACAAGGAGGAGTACACAGCAGTGAACAAGGCTGTGGATGGTGTAATATCGGTGGAGCGATTGGGATGAGACTTAATGACATGTCCTACATCACATTAGTATTCCAGCACACGTCTTACTCCTCATCAGAGAAGACACAGTATCTTAAAAATCAGTTGAATAAAATGGGTATATCTCGTGTTCTAAACTTAGGAAAAATTACAGACTGCAAAACAATGACCAAGATATTTATAAACTGTTTCACAGTATAAGTAAATACCTTCCGTTTACCAGACTCCAGGTATGGACCTTTCCTTCATGGTCCACGTTGACATTCCTGAGTAGATACCCGTAGCAATCTGAACTCTGCAGACGTAAAATCATCAATGAAGCACTGAATTGTTGCTGCATCTCCGTGGGTAAAATCTCAGAAGTCATACCAGATAAGCCTTACTGCTGTGCAGATTCTTATATCAGGCTGCTTCAGAGTTGCACTTGGCAGCTGATAAGAAAAGGATGAAATGGTATCTTTTTTTTTTTTTTTTTTTTCATACTTTTCAGCTATTTTTTTCAATGGATGCTTAGACTTGAATCTCTGTTAAAGGGTTAGTCCTGTTTAGGTTGTTCTTTTCCTCTTAATTCTTCACAGCTGCATAGTTTAAAATTCAGGAAAGATGAGGAAGGAATTAATTTTGACGAGTTAACGCCAGGCCTTTTAGTATAGGGAATATCAGTGTTCCTACAAATCAGAAGGACCATTACCTTATTGTTTGCTTATTTTGACAATAGACTGCAATATTCAGTCATCTTAGTTAAAACTAGGGATAAGATGAGGCTAGCAGATGTGGAAAGTTTAGAATAAAAGTCAGATTTTCACTGAAGCATGGCAACTGTTTTTAGGTTAGGGTAGAAAAGTAGTACTAATCTTGGCACTGTGACAATATTGATTTGAATGCCAGCAGAAGGCTACACATGAACAGTACTTCAGCTGTTTTGTCAATTAGAAATCAGAATGACTGCACGAATTTCATAGAAATTGTTATCAACTTGTGTGATATTTCTGGTAGTGTTTCTGCTGAATCAGAAATACACACAAACGGGGTATATTAAGTAGGACAAAAGCAGATGAAATTGTGAAACCGAAGAGTTCTCGCTCACAGTTCAGAGAGTAGCCTTGAGCTAGTTTAGACAATGGCTACAATATCCACTCCCATTCTTTCTAATAACGTTTTTAGGAAGGTGATCTTATACTCCATGTATTTCTTCATTTGTTTTCCCTCTTTATGCTTTATCACAATGCAAAAACTGTTGCTATTCCTGATTATACTTGAGCTGTGTCCTGTGGGTGACTTGGTTTGAATGTGGTAGGGTTGGAGTCCAGCTGTCTGTTTGAGCTTTTACCAGTTTCCCTCCACTTGAACTTTTAACACAGGGTGGGATATTCTAATTGTTTGTGAAGTTCTTGAGAAGGAAGATTGTAAACACAGAGTAACTTCTAAATCATGAAATTCAAATTTGCATTTCTTAAAAACGGAGGAAGACTTTGTCCTTTATTGTTAGGACAGAAAAAGGTACACACAAGGCATCAAAAGATGGGTAATTGCTCCTGACTCCAGTGACCTCCCTACTATCTCCACCTAGTGCCCCCTTCCCTCAAATAGCCCAAGCAAAACTACAGTGTCAATTTAAGCATTGAAATGGACTAAAATAATTTCTACCGGGCACAGAGAGGTAGCGGAAATGCAACAAGAGTTGCATTGTTTAAAATACAAAGGGCACCTCAGCTGATAGGGTCAGTTACAGCCAATCTCTTGAGTGATTCCCTCTGGGTTGTTGTCTTTGCACCTTGTAGAAATCGGTGCTCGTGCTAGAGGAGGGCTGGAGCCGGAAAGGTGCCGTTCGCTGGGCTTGCGCATTTATCGCTCCTCGGGACCACGAGCTGCTGCTGCGTAGCCCACAACAAAGTACTTAAAATTTGGTATCTAGCTGCTACCCTGGAAATATTTGCCATAGTTCATGATATACTCTCTTTTCTATCCCAGTGCTTTTTTGCGTTCTCCTTCAGGCAGAAGGAAATGGTAAACTCTGTTTTCATTGGATTTGATTGCTGTTCGACTGGTTAACCAGTATGTTCTGTAAATTTAAATCAATAAGGAGACAAGACATCATCAAATCTGCCTAAATGTGAAACTCTACCACTGTGTCAAGCCTGGGTCTTCAGAGGTTGAAACTGAGGTCAGAGCTTCGCAGAGGAAAGGCGTTTCCATATCATGACTTGGTGTTCTGTAGTAGATACCTAAATATTAAGGGGCAAAATGTCTGAGTGTGCTTGTAGTTCTGAAAATGTCTGTAATCTACTTCAAAAGTATCAAGGTTATTCTGTTTCTGCAGAAATTCAAGAACCATAAATTTTGGCACATACTAACAATTAGGTGAGTGTCCAGTTTCTCTTCTAAATCTCAACCTCTTACCTTTCTTGGAACAGTAAAGATGTTTTGGAAATGCTACTATGATGCTGTTTCCTTTGAAGTCAGTTGTAATTGCTGCTTGTAACCATGAGGAGGTACTTAATTTTCTCTTATAACTGGAAGCTTTTATTAATTATACACTACATATATGGTGTGTGCAGCTGCAACACAGATTTAGTGTCATTTTTTTTCTGATTGTTCATACTCTAGGGACATTGCCTTGCAGAGGTTTGTTCTTTGTAATCAAGATTTCACACTCAGTACGAGGGAAAACATCAGTTCTGACATAGTGTTTGTGATGCAGATCAAGTAGTGCTTTGAAATGGCTTTGTGGAAGCTAGAGAGTCATTTCTGTAATGAACTGTACCTTCTTAAGTATCACATATGTTTTTTAAGAGCTGTTTTATTGGGAGGGAAAATGTTAGTACTCAGATTTTTTGTTTCACTGGTGCTTTGAAGAAGGGATTCTGCTTCAACCGTGCAGTCAGGACTTAAGCTGTAATTTCATTTACAGTTTGAGCTTAAGTACAGCAAGAAAAAAAAAATTGCCTTTCTGGATGTGGGATTGTGTGACGGGTGGGAGGACTGCCTCAGTCCACATTAGAGTAGTGCAAACTCCAGGGGAAATGGACCCGCAGAATAATCTCTGCGTGCACGCGCTGGGGGGATTCCAGGTCTCCATTGTCCTGCCATCAGTGTGTTAGTTTGTAAGCTAATGTTGGAAACTGGGAATAAAAGCTTAGCCATATGTATGGTGATAGAAAAATCTATAAATGGAAGTGGTGATTCAGAGGAGGAGTTTTGAAAGGTGTACTCCTAAGGGCTCTGTGGAATCTGTGAAGTGGATTAAATTTGGATGGCAGGGACTGAATGGCTATCCCTAACCAAATATTGCTGCATTAAAACAAACTGACATCAGCTTTTCTCTCGGTCTGATTTTTCAGAAATGTATCATGCTCTGAATGTCTGAGAATGTGTATTCTATAGCATGAGTCTAGAAGCCTGCCTGAAACCATATGGATGATTTTTGTGATGATTGGAGCACTCAGTCCCTGTGAACGATGTGCTGGAAGCTGCCTGAGAATCTATTCTAGTATTTCTGCTTAGAGTCTCAAAAGTTACTTGAGTCGTCAAAGAGAACACTTCCTCTGGCGTTTTGAACTTGGGCTTTGCATTCGAGTCTCTGCTTGATGCTGAAGGGAGGGATTTGTTATTTACCTGCTCAAGAAAAAGAAGGCACAGAATCTATATGATGCATAATCTACCCTTGTGATGGGCTACAGTCAACAACAGGGAAAAAAAGTATGCGACTTTGAGTTTGTTCTGTGCACCTTTGGTTTGTATCAGAATTCACAAGGAATTTAATGTTTAAATAAATCTGTGTCGCAGCACCATAAATAACAGTGCCAGTAAGGCAGCAGCGTGTGGAAGCACGCAGCATTCGTGGGGTGAGTTCAAAGGATTGCTGTCTCTTTGGTGACTTTGTAGAGACCAGGTTAAGTCTTGTGTCCAAGGCTCAGCTCAGCTGCTTGCAGTAATTAAGCCGTGCTCTTGAAAAGGCTCGATTGGTGATTTCCAAATATGTTGTTGGCACTAGGTGACTGCCCTTCTGAAAACAAACACTGGCAAGGGTGGTCAACTGAACATGAGCTGGTGTGCTCAAGACAGCAGGCAAGGCAAGCTCCAAGCACCTTCTGCTCCATGCCAAGAGGCAGTTGAGTTGGAGCAGCCAAAGGCCTCAAGGTGGAATTGTGCAGCTACGGACAGACAGCAAGCTCTGAAGTTCACAATGACCTTGATCTGTCACTCCGTCAGAACAGGGCCTTGCAGAGCCAGGCTGATGCCCTCCAGTAAAATGTGAACAATGTGGTATGAATACCAGTGCTGGCAAAACAAGAACAATGGCTCTTCTGGAAGAAAACCCATCGGCAAAATGGGCGATGTCACCCACTGCTTTTGCCTGGCAGATTTTGTTACATTGGGCAGCACTTACTTTAGGTAAACTTTAAAAGCAATATGGCCCTTATAGGCAGCACTAGGTCAGTGAAAGACATTGTGGAAAGGCAGAGACATGTTCCCAGGTGTATCTGGTTCTCTGAAGGTGAGCCTCAACTGTTAAAGAGGACCAAGGCGGTAAGAACAAAAGGCTTTGATAGGAGGTGTTAGTTGCTTTTGATCAGTCGGTTTGTCACAGTGCTGGAAAAGAAAGACCAGTGGAAAAGATCCAGTGGGTACCTGGGAGTGAGGAGGAAGCTGTAAGCCTGCTGAAGACAACGCCAGGGGCATCAGTAGGGGATGTCCGAGGAAAAAAAGAGGTTAGCGACTACAACAGACCAGGATGGCTGGGATTTTAAAGTGCACAAAATCAAAGCCTGAGTGCATGGAGCAGCTGGAGCATAGGCCTGAGAGCCTGGAGGGCAGATAGTGTCTGTGTGTTGAAATAAAAGAATCCGCCAGTCTGACTGCTGCAGATCAGCTTGGTTGGAGATGGATCGCCTTTCGAGCTTCACTTTGGTGTGCTGTCATTTTATTGATTACACAGAAAGCTTTGCCACGGGTTCTGATTGAACCCCGGTCCCGTGCCATCAGCTGTTCTGTCTTCCCTACCACTTAGTTCAGTTCTGTGGGCAATGCGCATCCCTTTGCCTGTCTAACACCCCTTTTGTTGCCTGGATACGGTTACATTGTGCTGCTTGCCAGGTGTTAAATGAGTCTGCCTGTCTGCCTGCCTAATGCCTTAATTGGACGTTTCTGGAGGAAGTGCCAGCCAGCAGCAATCCTCTGACCATCAGAGAGCACTCTACAGTGTAACACGTAAGACAGTCTGATCTTCCCAGTAACGGAGGATTGTCTTCTCTTCCTCCATCCATTATTCTGCTGTATTTAGAGAGCTTTTTAGGATGCAGTTCATTGCTTTGGTGTGCTTGTGAGCTGCTCTGGGTAGCAAAGCTCATCTGCTGTCTTTCCTGCCACTAGATAGAGCACGAGCAGTTTCAGTAGCACACTGAAAGGGAATTACACAGGCAACAATTAGGTGTCTTCACTGAGTAGATGTGCAGCAAGTTGGTGGGTTATGTGTTTGGTAACAGAAATCTGCACATGAGGACAACTGAATAAAATTTTATTCTGTCAGGGTTTGCCTTTAAAACATTTTGTTCTTATGATGCCTATTACTGCATAAATAATTCTAAATAAATACCGTTCTTGCCAGGGAAAACCCGAAAGACTCAATGCTTTTTACATATGGCAGTGTTTACAGTTTAGCTACGATGTTTGCTTTGTCAGCCCTAGGAGGAGGGAAATGTATGGGTTTAATTCTAAACTGCTGTATCCTTTGGTGACAGTGACCCAACACTGGGTTTGATTCCTGACTTGACAAATAATTCAGCCATGTTTTCAGTATATATATCTGTCTTCTCTTTTTGCTGGTGTTTTTTGTGGTCTCTCAGACTTCACCTTCCCTCTTTCCCAAATCTACATTTACCCACAATGACGTGGTTTAGCACACAACTAGGCAGGGCTGGTTTTGAGAGGCTGGTTTTTAGTAACTTTTGATTTGAAAAGTTGACAGTTTGAAAGTCCTTATCTACTTTGATTTCAGTGGAAATTAGATATATAAATATCTCTGTGGAACTGAGCCATAATGGTTGAGCTGCTAACAAAACTGCTTCGTCCATAAAGAAAATCACCCTCTTCAGCAGAGGACCGAATGACAACTGAAATGCATCATTAAGTAAGCCTAAGGACTATCACCAAAATTAGCAATATAATCTTATTTTGATCTTCAAACACTAGTTGAAGGGAATTTCTAAATGCTTTAGATAAGCATAATAAACCAGTGTGAGTATTCCTTTGCTTCTCTGTAGAGAAAAATGAACTTTTTTGAGCCTACAACAGTTCTTTGCCAGACTGGATACAAAACCAGAAATGAGTAACTCCCTCAGAAAAGATTGCTCCAACTCAGTAATTCTGGTGCAAACAGAAGAGCTCTCTCACTGACTGTTAGACCAGAAGAGAATCCTATGTGGTGCTTTTGCTGGTGGCAAGCTGGCTGTGGTGTACCGAGAAGTTACATTCTAGGACTAGCGGTAATTAGTTTGTTTAATAACATGGAAGGGGAAGCAAAATGGGAAGATTATTCTTTTGTGAATTGACAGATTTGTACAATGAATTTATACTATGAAGAGATAAAAGAGTTAAGTGTAGTTGCTGAACAAGTTAAATGTAAATAAGTATCAGGTAATTTTTTATGGAAATACTCCTTTTTTAGCTCATTATAACCAGTCTTTCAAAAGTATAGTGAAGATACCACCAAAGGAAGTCAGTTAAGGAATGTAAGAAATGGCTTGAGACTCAAGTAATAAACAATTAGTTTTTCACTGATAGGTTTTGTTTTGTTCTTGCGATTCCTTTAAGAACATAAAGATTTTCTGTATCTCTTCTTAGGTGTACAGGATAGAGTAACATTACGTATGTTTGGTTTCCCCTATCCTGTTTCTTTGTGCACAGGTTTGTCTGTTGTATTTTGGGTTTTTATACAGACAAACCCACACTTTTTTAGACTTTGAGACACAGTCAAACATGCTACCAAATGCAAAAGCAAAGAAAGAAGAAATATTCCTTCTACATCCATGGTATTAATTGTTATTTTGTATTATTGTGTACAGGCATTTTGAAGGCATGTCACTATCAGCAACATTTTTTGACAGCATTGTCAAATTTGAGAAATGGAGTATGCTGTTAGACCTGAAATCAGCCTAGGATGGGCTGGAAAAGAAGGCTCTTAGCAGCAGCCAGAAGGGAATTTCTATTTTCTATTCTTACAGTGTTTTTTAGGGAGATACGTTCAGAATTCCCAGTTGTGTGTTTTCTGCTGTCTCCTTTTTTTTTTTTTTTTCCCCCAAAAGACAGAGCCAAGCTTATATTTGGCTTTTTTTTTATTCTAACTATTTTTCAGGATCATCTCTTGTTGGGCTGGTTTTTGGTGGGTTTTTCGTTTGCTTGTTTTGTTTGGTTGGTTGGTTTTGGGTTTGGTTTTTTTTTTTGGAACAGGATATTCTCAGTGAAGGACAGAGGAAAGATTTCTTTTGGTTGTTTTTCGTGTTTCTGTTTTGTATGGCTTTCATACTTAGCTTTTAGCACTCAGAAAACTCTTGGCTATTTTGGATCCCTCTTTGTAGCTTTCGTTTCTGATAATGTGGACACCAAATGGACTCTGTAAAGTCTTCTCTTCACAGGAGAAGTTACTGCTTGTGTCTCTGGCTTCCTCCAGCCTATGCCATGGTTCCTTAAATTCAGATTTACCTTCTGGTTTGTTTATTGCTGTGTTCCTCTGGCAAAAGCTCTCAAATGTAGACATTTACAATAGTTTGTAAGTCTGGCCAGTATCTCGCTCCTTTAGTTTCTCTATTTGACTGTTGACTGATCTTTTTCCCCTTTTGTGGAAACAGTTTCCTGTATGATTGTAGTATTGCCTGCTTTTTCCTGGGGCATTTTCTTTCTCCACTTTCTGTTTCTTAGGAGATATGTTAGTAATATGAAGTTCTGGGCGAGCGGTATTTTCGTTTTTACTTGTAGCATTTATTGATGTGCTTGCCTTGCTTATAGAGCAGTTGCTGTGATATCTGTGGCAGTAAATCCTTTAAATATTTAGATTAATGTATTTTATTTATATTGAAATACTTCGGACAAAGTATTTACACCCTAGACAGTGAAGGAAGGGACCTGAATAACTGGAAAGTGTCCAGTTTTTGTTTTCTGTAATGAGGTGGTTTTAGGACTGTGCAGTTAGTGCATGTTTGTATGTCTCTTGCTATTGCAATAAGTGTCACTACTGCCTAAAATACTGCCTTTTTGGGGTGTAAATGTGACTTCTGATTGCTTGTTTAATGATTATTCAGTTCCTCTGCGTTTTTTGTGCAGTTAAATCTTGGCACTAGGGAGGAGAAGGTGTATGCGTGGGTATATTGAAATAATTTTATAGTAATACCAACTAACATGTTGAAAACTTGACATTAATAGTAATTTAAAAGAATTAAGCACCTAAATGAAAGGTGAAAAGACTGTAAAAGCCATTTTTTTCCTAGGTCTTTGTAAACAATGTTTTTTCATTCTGTTTCTAGGTTTTCTCAAATAATGATGAAGCCCTTATTAACAAGAAACTACCCAAAGAACTTCTGTTAAGGTAATTTTACGTAGTGTGTTAATGAAATATTGGAAAACTAATATCTGAAGTGATCGTAATAAGCCTCCAGAAGGCTCTTATTTTTAACAAGTACTTTCATTAACTTCCATTATATTTTTTGACTCTAAAAATCACAAGGCTTAAAATGTAGGCATCCATTTCAAGCTCTAGCTTCAGATTTCCACTTGGAAAAACGTAACCAGAATTTTACATGATTAAATTCAGCATCTCTCACCAGTTGTTTGCTCCTCAGTGTTAAGATCTCTCTATAAGATGAAATTGTTAATATTGCTGTTCATTGTTTTGATGACTGAAAAAGTTCACTGGTGAGCAGGTAACAGTGTATAAGTGAATTACAGGAACACCTTTCATATATTTCATATCTTTCGTTCTCTGTAATAGAAAATGATTTTGGAATAGAATCTGTATTTTATGCTTAAGCATATGATTTTTTTTTTCTGCTGAGGACATCTTTTGAACCAATTTCATTTTTGTTTGGAAATTATATTTAGCAAAATTCATTCTGACAGTGAAAAATTCATTTCAGAAAACTATTAACAGTTGGCAGCCTTGAGGAATTGGTTCTGTGATCAGAATAATAATAATGCTAACTTTTCAAATGTAGCTGTTTCTTGTAGAGTAAATTAAAAAAAGATACTGACTGTGTCAGACTTGGTAGTCACTGTGAAACCCCTTGAGAAATTTGGGTCGTCGTTCTTTGTGTTAGTATTTAGATTCTTGAAGCTGGATTTATCTAGGTGGTGTTTTCCATTTCTTATTCTTCACAAGCCTCTGAAATCTTCACCTGTATTTGTGTAAGTTCTTTAATTGTGGCACAATTAAAGGTATATAAGTTAATTTCTCCGAACTATAAAGACCTAACAAGAATTGCTGTCATTCATACATGTTTGGGTAGTAAGGAGAAGGAAGCAGAAAATAGATTTTTGAGAAGCAGCACACACTGGTTCTAATATATTGGTGTTGGCCACCTTTAGATGAGAGCTGTGATGGTATTCCATAACTCTCAATACACAAAATAATTCCGTTAAACACTCCTATTGCATTTCACTTGCTTCTTGTATGACTGATGTCCTTCCATACAACCACAGAACTGTGAATCCAGATATTAGTTTGAATTTATAATAGAACATTTTAATTGTTGTTCTTTTCCTTTCTTCCTAGGATATTTTCTTTCTTGGACATAGTTACTTTGTGTCGATGTGCGCAAGTTTCCAAGGTACGTATTTCTGTTGGAGTTTTTTGTTTTCTTTGGGAAGCTGTTCTCTTTATGAGCAAATCATGGGCTTTAGGGCAATCTGCTTCCTGTCAAAAAAAAATCAGATCCTTCTCTCAGTCCCTTTGTTTACTGAAACAAATAAATAGTGGGTCCAATGTTGCATTCAGATGTGGACTTAGTTGCCATGTACTGGACTTTTGTTTAAAGGCTATGGAAGAGAGATCCAGTCCAGTCATGTATGCTCCATATCTGGAGAAAGGATTAAGCCTGGTTTGGCATGATGGCATTTGCTTTTTATAAAGTATGGAGCTGTATAACACTATTTTTCGGATGCATTTTCTGCTTAAAATTCCATGTAGTTCAGTTAATGTGCACCATGTGTCTAAGAAGTACGTCCGTCCTTTGTTTGCCAAGTACTAAAGGTGTTAAGGAGATGGACTATAAGTAGAGGAAAAAGGCACATGGAAGATGATAGAGAAAGAATGCAAAGTAAGCTTTTATGTTTAGCTTGTCTTGAATTAAAACGAATAATACTCTGTCTCTACATCAAGTATGTACAATGAAATGTATTCTTAAATGGCACAAATTAACTTTTTAATTTAATTCTTAATAAGGACTGGGGTTTGTTTTGGTTTCTGGTTGGGTTTTGTTTGTTTGTTTTAATGTATAGTAAGAGTCTAGCTATTGAATTCCAACACGCCTATCACCCTGGCCTGCAGTGTCAGTTTTGTGTGTCAGCTATACTCCTTTTTTTTTAAAAATGCTACCTCAAATTTATTTTCTTTTATTTGAGTTCATTAGATTTGAATTGCTGAGAGGAAAATGAAGGCAGTGGAGGTAATAAATAAACTGTGTTTGTTTTCTGTAGGCATGGAATGTTTTAGCTCTGGATGGAAGCAACTGGCAAAGAATAGACCTGTTTAACTTTCAAACGGATATAGAGGTCAGTGCCTTCAGGGGTTTTCTTTCCTCTGGTGACAGTTAAGCAGGTAGCCCATTTTGAGTATCCCACAGACTGTGATTGCATTCACACATTTTAAAGGCTAAAGTTCAATGTCATAATAGCGTGAAGGAGCAAGTGGAAAAGAACTCTCTATTTGCCTTTTTTTTTTTTTTTATGCTGAATGAGTGTTTCAACTTTGGTTGCCAGCTGCGTATCAAATCATTTCAATATAACTTATATGTACAGGGCTCTAGAAATTCAAAGCTGCTTGTTTCCAGGAAGCAAAGGTGCCTCTGGATGGAGTGAGATCCTCAGAGTCACTTTCACGATGATAATTTTGTTGCTGGTCCCGAGCCGCTCTGTGAGACCATGCCATCTAGTGCTGAAAGCTGCTGCTCTGGTTACTTGGCTATAGGACTTGGAAACTGAAACAATAAAATGCTGACTTGCCTAGATTTGATTTGGTGTGTATCTGATTACCATTTTGTGAACAGTTGTTTTATAAAGTTTGAAGCTTACCAGTCAGGTACACGTGGATTAAAGTCCTTCGCAGCATATAAAGAAAGGATCAGGGCAGTCTTGTCTTCCATGGCAGTCTTGTCTTCCATAATAAACCCATTTCTGCATTAGTGCTAGCACAGATGCGCGTGGCAGTGAAATACGGCATCTGAAAATGAAGACAAAAAGCCATGGGGAAATAGAATTCCTTAATGAATCTGAACTGGTTTATCGTTTGTTTTTTTGATGATACAGATGAAATTCTGAATGCAGTAATGAATTTGCTTCTGGATTTTATGTTTTAGATTCCTAGTTGCATGAATAAAATCCAGATGGGTTTCATTTGGAGTATTTTGCTAACTGTGGTTCAAACTTCACAGTAGTATATTGGGTAAATTTTTTCACCGCTCTTTTAAAATTTTATTGCCAGTTTCTTTGCTATACTGATGTTAAACATGAGGATCTTACAGAGGTAGGAAGAAGACTTCAACATCTGACTCTATCTAAGAAGAGAAGACTTGGAGCTTTAATGTCATCTTTTCAGTTGCCTTTAAAAAAACTTGTGTTTCTCATTTGCTAAGAAAGAATAAAGAACATACCCCAGCCCCCACCATCTGTGGTCCTTCTGTTAGTAGCCTTTTCTGAGTCTGAAAACTCTCTGCTATTTAGAAACACAGTACTGGATTTTTATGTTTTCAATATGGTTGTCTTACATTGTACCTAGAGGGGTTTCCCTTTGAGATGCTACATTTGTAGGATGGAATTCAGGAGAAGGAAGGAAATTAAATTATGATCCTCTTTTGCTATAAGAGGCTGTTGTGGTTTGGAGAAATTCAGTTACTTCAGGATACTATATGTAAGTACAGCTGTAATATAAACTCCTCAAATTTATTCATAAGAGTAGATTAAACCACAAAGTAGTTTTGAATGAGGTACACTTTCACACATTTGGTGTTTAACAACTTCGTTTTTTCTTCAGCTGTTTTAGTAACATGGTTTTTTTGCCTATAGATTTAGGACAGGTAAAAGCCACTAATTGTATTTGGGAACGTTTTGCCCAGGTGGCCATTGCACTGCTCGGTGGTGTTTCACACAGTATGGAGCAGTGCTTGATCTGAGACTATCAGATAAAGAAATATCAGGTTTTGTGACATTTTCTGTATTTCTGACCTGATGTGGTAGAGCATAAAGTGAGGGGGGAAAAAACTTAGACAAAAAATGTTTCTTTTCTATCACAAAGATGTGTGGAGATCTTGAAGCTGAATGTGTCTTAGGATTTCTTGGTATGTGAAACCAAATGTAAGCTGGGGTAATTTGAAGAAGTAATTTTTTGAGTGACATTGAATAGTCAAACAGCTAAATGCATTTGAATGCACTTAAGTTGTCTTTTTGAATATGCTGTTTGTTGTGTGTTCTGTATACTTAAAGAAATGTATGGGTTTGAGAGAGCTTATGTCATTACTCCTGTCTGTTTGCTTTGCATAATGCATCAGGATTTGGGTTTTTTCCTGCAATGTAGATTGAACTTGCATAATATCATATTCATTGAAGACTATCCTTAGAGCAAAGGTACTCGGGCTCTGCTGAGAAATAATTCTGACTAACCAGAAAGCTTTACAAAAGACATCATTTTGTTTTGGTGTAAATTCTGCAGTGGAAGAAACAGTGTTTCTTACGGAATAAGAATCAAGCTCTGATAAGAAAATATTTGCACATAGTGCTAACCAGGACTTTGGTATTAGAGGTGAACAACAAAATGTAAGAAAGTTTTACTGCAAAGGTAAACTTGTTACCATCCTGTATAGAGAGGAAAACAAACAAAAATAATCCACTGACCTGTAATAATTTTATAAGTATTCCTTCTTAAAGAAACAAAACAAACAAACAAAAAACCCAAACAGGTAGAAGAAAATAAAAGGTGCTGTTATGTGTTATTTTAGTGAAATTACTGTTCATTTCTTTTATCATACCTCCCTAAAACTAGACACGATACGATGTCTACTCATTTTTTTGCAGTGGCCACCTGCTTTTTGCTATCTTATCTCATTTTTCATGCCCTCCCTCAATTAAAAAACCCACCAGAGTATATTTTTATTGTAGTTTAAATAATATTCTTCCATAATTCTACTCTCAGATTGAATGTTAGAAAAGTATTGTGCCATTCTGCTTAGTCCTGATGTATAGAATAAGGCACTTTCAGAATGTAAACAAAAAGCGTTTTGTAGCAAATGTGGGGTTGAGTAGGAAGTTTTTTGTAAGCTCTGCTCCAGTTTTTGACAAATAAGGAGGCATTAACAGTGGGGCAGTTCTTCTGGTTTCTGACAAACCTTGGAGATCATTTTAGCAGTCTTAATGAGTAGGTTTTGCTGAGACAAAAAATGGAGCCATGTGTAATAGTCTGAAAAAAAGGGACAACTAAAGATTGAGTTGAATAGCACTTGAATATGAGTAGAGATTCTGAGCAGGTAACTGTTTTTTCTTAAAAGTGGCAAAATAAATTCAAAGAGATGTCGTCGTGATGGGGTATAGCTGGGGCTGGTTTTCCTGCCCAGTGTTTTTAGTTTGGTTAGAATGTTATGTCAGAATAAAACTCAACAAAATCTTCCTTTTATTTGGTTTAAGGGTCGTGTTGTGGAGAATATATCTAAAAGGTGCGGTGGGTTCCTGAGACAACTTAGTCTGAGAGGATGTCTTGGTGTTGGAGACTCCTCTTTGAAGTAAGTAAAGCTCTAGATTGAGACATCACTTATTTCCTAATATCCAGATTAAAAGCAATTGTTCTTATGTTTATTTGGATTTCTAAGTACTGACTAATGACCAAAATGGGATAATTAAGTACTTAAGTACCTTAATAGTGACTAAATGAGATGTCCATTGGAGATCAGTGGTTCCCCTTTGAAATACAAGCAGGTTATATTGAAATTAAGAAATGAATGATAAATGCTGGAGCTTTTAAGACTTTCAAAACATTAATTAGCATGAGAACTGTGGCATTAATTTTCAGATACTTGTGCTGAAGGCAGCTTTTCCTATCAGGCTTTTTTTGTTGTTTCCAGATCCATTAGTTTTGTGGGTGGTATTAATTTGTCTGTTTGTCCTTCTCCTACACCAACTGTTGTTTTAAAGTACCTAATTATCGCAGTAGGTATTTGCTTTGTACTCGAATGCTTATGCAGCTCTCTCAGGACATGCCCCATGCCTGACTCTCAGAGGCAAAGGTTGCTGTTCCTCCTCTGTGTAGCATCTTTCCAAATGATTTGAAGAATGTCTTAGTTGTAAATCTCCTTTCAGTAGATGAATTTTGGAATGGCTGTTCTGAGAATTGAAGTGGAAACTCTCACCAGTAAAACAGCTTGCTGGGTTGTTGGGTTTTTTTTCTTCCCATTGTTTTCCATCCACACTGGAGAGCCAGGAAGTTGTTACCAGCTGAGTGTGTAGTCAGATCTGTTAATCACGGCAGGGCTCCAGACAAAACTGGTTTTGTGTGTTTCCTCCACCCCTGCCAATAAAATCCATGCAGTTGGAGGAAACATGGGCATAAAAACAGTGTTCTGAAATGCACTGCAGCTGTAAATATTCCTCTGCAGAGTTGAAAAGAAAGTGTATGTATTTCTTCGGGGTAATTAGTATAATGATACATACAGGCTTTGAACAGTATAATAGCTCCAATCATCCTTGAGAGTTCATACCCAGTAGTGCAAACAGATGCATTTTAATTTTAAAAATCATAAATAACTAATTTGCACCCCAGGGGGCTTTCCATTGCTAGTCTGATAGGCTTAGGTCCCACCTGGTTTGCACAAGGTACTTTCTTTTGCATTCGATGTGGGAGCGAGCTCTTTAATAAACCCTACAAATGCTTCAGTAATGAGATGTGTAAAAAAACTCTCCCCAGCAGCTTGATATTTAACTAATGTAATATTGAAACCTTGCTGTTTACGCCCTTTAGTTAAGGCATTTGAAGCAAGTCAGTTCTGGCTTATATATTGCAGAAGTAAACACCTTGCTCAAGTGCTAGTTGAGAGAGGAACAACCCTTGGTTTCAGGATACAGAAACTTGCAATAGCAACAGGAAGAAGCAACCGCTGAGAGATGTGTTTGAGGTGTAGTTGTAATTACTCTGTGGCTGGAAGATGAAGTTTTTTGACTGAGATGGAAGGAGGCAGGGGACAGAGCGCACTCTAGTGACTGTATTTACTGCAATTTGTGACATTATAGTAATTCTCCAGCTTTTCGTTGCTGTTTCAGGACCTTTGCACAGAACTGTAGAAACATCGAGCACTTAAATCTAAATGGGTGCACAAAAATCACTGACAGGTAAGTCAAAGGGCTTTTTTGTTTGATGGGCAAATTAGGAAAAGAAGTAGCTGAAGGTATTTTTAGTGTGTCTGCTGTTTTGCAGCACGTGTTACAGTCTTAGCAGATTCTGTTCCAAGCTGAAACATCTGGATCTGACATCTTGTGTAGCCATCACAAACAGCTCTTTGAAAGGCTTAAGGTAAGAAGATTCAGCGTTTTGTGTTAAAAGAAAAGCATTTAAAGAGCTGTTCAACCTTTATTAAAGTTAAAAAAAGATCAGTGCTGAGCCTTAATACTGTCTGTCAGCACTGATTGTATCCTCTATCTAGGACTTCTTGGGTGTAGACTATGATGTTTGTGTGTGGTCTTTTCTCATGACTTTTCTGTGGAGGCCTGGCACAGTCCACGGGCTATCATTAATTTCTAACAGTGTGTTTAATTTGGGTTTCCCACTGTTATGACTATTTGAAGGCTGGATTTAACTTTATGTATTTTTTTAATTCTCCCAGTGAGGGTTGCAGAAATCTGGAACATTTGAATCTTTCCTGGTGTGATCAGATTACGAAGGATGGTATTGAAGCACTGGTGAAAGGGTGTAGTGGACTAAAAGCTCTATTTCTTAGAGGTTG
Organism: Actenoides lindsayi; assembly: GCA_025331215.1. Classification (NCBI taxonomy): domain Eukaryota; kingdom Metazoa; phylum Chordata; class Aves; order Coraciiformes; family Alcedinidae; genus Actenoides; species Actenoides lindsayi. The sequence goes on along the minus strand of WTSP01025518.1, from coordinate 56,961 downwards.
CACACAGGTACATAACTGCTTGGGTGATCCTTTAGGAATAACATTTTATTTTGGGTTTTGGAAATCTCCATGAATTAAAAAATACCGTTTTTGTTATAGTCTTTTGTTCAATATTACAAGATGTGTACATTCTTTGGGCTGTGCTTTTAATTCCTTGTTTCTTTTCCTATATCCGATTTAATTGCTAAATACAGTTAGAAGATGAAGCATTGAAACACATTCAAAATCACTGTCATGAACTTGTAATCCTGAATTTGCAATCCTGCACAGTAAGTATTTAAAGCTTCATAAAGTAAATTTTCTAAGAATCATAAACCATTTTTGAATGCTAATTAATTGATCTGCTGGATTTGCTGAGTTTTATATTTGGGTTTTTTGTTGTTCTGATGTGACTTTAGGAATGGGAAAGATCCCCTTTTGGATTTTAAATATATTTAAGTCATTTGCTGTAAATAAGCCCTCAAAAATATTGAAATGAACTAGAATTTCAGTCATGCAAATTCCTGTTTTCATCTCTGAAACGTAATGTTTATAGTAATAGCCTCAGAAACAGGCTATAATACTATTAACCTACCTGGAGAAGTTTATTTTCAATTCAAAATTCAGGTCTTTGTTATTGTTGGAAGAATAATGTTAGACCAGGAAATAAAATAATCTGTTTCACCATGAAGGATGAGTCATTCAGCAGAAAAATTAAATCCTTGCAGTTAGGAGTGGTGGAAGGAGGAGTGAATACTTTCTCCAGAACAGAAGACCTGTAAACAAAATAATATTTGCACCCATGCACAATAACCTAGTTCCTGTTGCTATTTTGTGTGCAGTTGCATTGGGACTATTTCTTATAGTTCCTGTTTCAAAGAAAAAACTTACTTGTTCATATTCCATATTTAGGGTTACTTTTTTCAGCATATCTAGTACAAAGCAATTCAGAGAAATGAAAAACCCTCTTTTCAGTTAAAGCTTTCAGTTAAAAACAACTGCATAGGGTAGGGAAAACCTGGAACCATTGCAGGTGAGGTTGGCCAGGGCTCCGAGCAACCTGCTCTTGTTGCAGATGTCCCTGTGTGCTGCAGGGGGTTGGACTAGATGAGATTGAAAGGCCCCTCCCCACCCAAACCAGTCTATGATTTCTCTATCTACAGATTTATCTTCTTTAAGGAACAGATTATATGTAATTGTTTACCTGTAACTTTTGCTTTGAAGCTTATCCCAAGGTGAAGGATTTTTACTCTAGGGTCCTGCTGTTCCAGTGCAAAATAGGTAGTTAGCTCTCCTGCTGACTCTGCCTCTGTGCTTCAGAATGCCTTTGAGCAGTACCCTAGATCTGTGGAAAAATGTATAGATCAGTAGGAATTGTGTTCATTATCTTCAGTGTTATCAATGAAAACAGTCTCACTAGGGTATTTTTTGGTTGAAAATCCAGGCTGCCGTGGTTCTGTACAATGGCACGCTAACAATTGAGTAATAGGACTTCATTTTTGTTCTTATCTGATTACTTGATAACAGAGTAACTTCAACTTTCTTCTGTGTTGCAGCAAATTTCAGATGAAGGCATTGTAAAAATCTGCAGAGGATGCCACAGACTTCAGTCCCTCTGTGTTTCAGGCTGTAGCAACCTTACAGATGCTTCTCTCACAGCACTTGGTCTAAACTGTCCGAGGCTGAAGTGAGTATTGTCGTGAGCATGTTGTGAGTACATCACATGTTGTTACTGGCCTGATCTAAGAAAGTCACTTCTGAAGGTGATTAGCTGATAACCACAGGTTTGATTTAGCTTTGTGGTGTTTGTGTTACCTTTACAATCAAAACATTGTTAGAAGGACCAGCCACATACAGACTGGAGAGCTGGTCCTCTGTAACTAGCATATGAATGTAGTCCACTGTGTACTGGAAAACCAAGATTTAATATCAAAACTGTTGAACGTAGCAGTTCAGTTCTGCGCTTCTAGGTAAATATTGTAGGTACTAATTACAAGCCAGAAGAAAAGAAGGTAAAAGCCCATTATTTTTTTAAAAGGTAAAAATATCTGTAGTTGTGTTGTGTGTTGTGATGTTTGTACTCTGATGTGGTTTTATGCAGTCATTTGTCTTGCACAAAGACAGCTAAATCATACCTGAATATCAAATTTACAGGTTTTATTATAAATTTGGGTTTAATGTGCTCTGCAGTACATCCTGGCATTCTTAAACACTGATACAGAGCGTGCGGATGTCTCTGCAAACACTGAGGACTGATATTTATGGTGTATGTTTTGAGTAACAGGGCTCATCAGTTAAAAAGAATATAAACTGAAACACTGGTGTAATTTGCGCTAACGTGTGTGTTACGGTGGTATGCTCTGAAGTGGGGACAGCTTCAGCTTTCGTATCAAACCTCAGGCATGCAACACCTGCCTGGTTGCAGAGACATGTAACACTTCTTGTCAGATCTGACTATAGTGTAAATCAAAAAAGGAGATTTTTGGATGACACAAAATTGCCAGTTATGACAGGAACGTGCGGGAGTCACAACTTCCATCACAGACAAATGGAGGAAAGTGTAGATTGTAAAAATTAGGGGAAGCTACATTCAAATGCCAGTGTGCAGTATGCTGACACACGTTGATCCTTTAGCTGATAAGAGTGAAAACCAGCTTTTATTACTGTAGGAAACCTATTCCTTAAAATTCCAGAGTGACAGTCCCCTTCATGTCACCGTTCATACTTACAAGAGCTTACGTGTGCCAGGGTTATAGGCTTAGGAGTCTGCTGCCATGATGAACTGTGTTCCTTAGAAAGCTGTGCTGGTATTACTGGTCTTTTCCCATGATTTCTCTCATTCTCAGGCCACAGCTCAGACTGGCAATAAAAGGAGGTCCACAGTACTATTAGTTGTGGGCAGTACAGCTGTAGCAGGGAACTGTTTTGCCTTTGGTAGGTAAACTGTTAGCCCCTGTCTGCGCCACAAGGGGGAAGGCGTCTGCTACTCCTCTCCTTTCCTGAGGAGCAGTAGAAGGAAAATAAAATGATGCTTTGCAGTGATTACTGCAGAGGAGTGTGTGATGGAAGGACAGATGGTACAGGTGGTTACATCCAGACTTTTGGGATCACATATGGAAAGTACTTGATAAAAATGATGTTGGAAAACAAAGGGAACTGTAATTCCACGCTTGTTCTGAATACAAAAGCAAACTCAACTGCATCTGTTGGACATGCTGGCCCTTTTAGGAAGCTTGTGAGTATTTTCTGTGCTGTGCTACTTCAGGGTCTCGTGCTGCTTTCCAGGAAACCGCTGTGTTCTGCAGCTGTTAGCACGCACAAATTGCATCTCCTTGGAAAAAATCCTAAGGTTGACCACCTCCCTTCAGCTGTTTTTTTTCCCCCCTACATCAAGATAGAGCTGTCAGCTGTCTCCTCACCCCTTTTTGCATCTGCTTATTTAAGTGCTGCATACCTTAAGGATTTTCACTTCTAGCGCTCTTTGGGGTTAAAATACCAGTAGGTGTTTTGGTGAGGCTTATTGAGAAAAGCCCCCATGAGCCATGCAGGGCTTTGTCCAGGTGGTGCTGTGAAAATTCAGACCATATTGCCTTTAATCCCAGCAATGCTGTCTCCCACCTCCTGCTCATTCAACAGGAGTAGGGAGGCGCTGTATGTACAGACACTCCACGTGTGCCCAAAACCTTGAGTTTTGGGCTGAATATGAGCCAAAGGGTGCCCAGGTGCCCTTCAGCACCCTGGCTTGTATCAGCACCAGTGTGGCCAGCAGGATGAGGGCAGGGATCTTCCCCCTGGATTTGGCACTGGGGAGGATGCATCTCGAATCCTAGATTCAGTTGTGGGCCCCTCGCTCCAAGAAGGACATTGAGAAGCTGGAGCATGTCCACAGAAGGGCCAGGAGGCTGGGAAAGGGTCTAGAGCACAAGTCTTGTGAGGGAGCAGCTGAGGCACCTGGGGTAGTTCAGCCTGGACTTTAATGGTTTGAAGTGATCAATGCTAGCAGTGCTCGTTGGGGCAGTTGATGTTCTTTTTTTGTCAGTACTGCTGCCCAGTGCCTCTTGGAAAAGTGTTAGGTTTATCTTTCCAAAACACTGTTATTTTCTTTGAGGATGTGTTGGTGGTGTTTCTTGTTTTTACTGGAGACTTTAAGCTCCTTGCCTTCTGGTAACTTGCTTGACTGAGCTTCATGCAGAGGCTCCGAGTGAGTGAGTTTCTAGTAAGCAGTTTCTCAGTTTCGTGGCTTCCCAACATCCTGTGTTTAGATAAGAGGTTTAGATGCAAGCTTCTTCTGCATTTTCCTTTATTCAGCATTTATTCTCCCGTATCTTTCCTCAGACATGAGAAAACTTGAGCATTATGCTGTCTTACTGAAAATAAGAGCTTAAAATGCCTATAATTCTGTCTTTTTTCCACTGAATATTGCGAAGATCTGAGGATTGAACTTAATCTGTTCTGTAACTATTAGAATCTTCTGATAAGCTGGGTCAAAAGTCTGCCTAATGCTTTTTAATTGCAAACCACTGCGAAAAATGAGTGTATACATTTGTTTGCTTTTGAGAGCTCTGAGTTGCAGAAGACAGATTTGCATCTCAATTGCATCTGCTTTGCTCTATGTTAACATTTTAACATTTGAAACTTTTCCAGGATTTTGGAAGCTGCAAGATGTTCACATCTGACAGATGCTGGTTTTACCCTTTTAGCACGGGTAAGGGGCATTCCAGAAGGTTAGAGCTTGCCTTGTTTCCATCTCTGCACAATATCTGGGAGCTGATGTAGTCCAGCTGGGAAGGAATGTGAGAAGGAGAAAATTAAAGTAGAAAGAACCCAGTGCAGGAGCCGACTAAAAAGTGATTTTCTATCTTGATTACACTTAATGCTGAAACTTGATCTATTCTACCACCTATCACTGGACTTTTCACTTTCCCCCCTCTTGTTTTTAATATGTTTCAGTGGAATTTATTACACTGAACGTAATTCTAAACTTGTGTTTTACAGTTTAGCCAAATTTCCCCTATAAAGACGACACATACCCTTGTAGTATTGATGCCCCCAAAATCACCATATAACAGACTATTCTGAGCCTACCTTTAAGGTACAAAAATACTTATATTCTCTGTTATAAACTATAAGCACTTGTGCCTTGATTCATGCTGTAAATCCGTACAGTGGGTTTATCGATGGTATCAAATGCTTCAAGTCAGCCTTGTAATGCTCACTGGTTTAAGAAATTTGAGCACAAAAATACTACTCTGTAAATGGGAGTCATTTATGCTGCTGATGTTTAGGGTCAATGGAAGGGGAATTTTTTTTTTTCTAGCCACAGAGGTTAGAGAGTGGTTATTTCAGCACTACAGCCTTGGGCTTTTGGTAGTCACCTCAAGCCTACTTTTGGGAGCTGCGAGTTAAATCATTTCTTCCTGTTTCTGTAAAAAAATGGGTTGGGGTTTGGGCCAATTTTAGCCTTTCCAGCATTCATGAGCAAAGCAAATTGTTTGTAAGGCTGCTTTCTAATTTATCTGTTTTCTTTTTTTCTTTATTTTAGAATTGCCATGAGCTGGAGAAGATGGACTTGGAAGAGTGTGTTTTGGTGAGATTTAATATGAGAAGGAATATTGAACATCCAGTGTAAGAGCGCAATGCATTAGCACTTCCAGTTCCTGTGCTTTGTTTTTTTATGAATAGTGTTGTTTTTCTGATAGTAAATAAGAATAATTATTGATAAATTCTATCCCAGGAAGTTTCCCAGAAATAACAACCTTCATCTGGTATCTTATTTGAGAGTTGACTCTCCTGCTATCTGTTGCTTATGCCTGTTTGGGTTCTTTTCTTTCTAGATAACTGACAGCACGTTGATACAACTGTCTATACACTGTCCTAAGCTACAAGCATTGGTAAGTTGACCTCTTTGTGAACTTGAATAAACCCATGCACACATACAACTCCAGGCTGTGCACTCTGTGTGTAGAAAGTGTTCCTGATGTAGTATGATACTGTGCAAAATACACGCCAGTTTCCTAAGTATTCTAAAAGCAGCAGATTAAAATATTTACATGCATTGTGAGATTAAAAAAAATACCAAATCAGTGAGTAATAATCAGAAGGCTAAAATTTTATGGTTAGTGTCATTCATATATGATTACTTAGGAATATCTATGAAGGATCTGAGTACTGTTAGTTGGACTAAGTGTTGGCTAATGGTTTTCTCAGGGAGTATGACACTTTACATCAAATATTGCATAAACAAAACCACCCAGTGAAGATAAATGTGATCACTCACTGATCAGTTTTGCATGCAGGCATTTTTTCCCAATGATTACATTTACATAGTAAATTACAGAAGTTTTTTGGACCTCGGCTTTTGAATGGAACCGGGGAGGACCGAGATGCCTCGGGTGGGGCGTCCTGCTTGCTGTGTTTCAAAGAACTCTTCTCTAGGGAGTGGCTGCTTCAGATCTATGCAAGAGAACAAGTATCTTTATAATCTCTTCTTAGGTGGGATTAAAGGAAGGTTTGCTGCTTCATTAAGTTGTGTTATTGTTAGTTGGTGGTTCCTCATGTTGCTGCCTTAGTAATGCTGAGTGAGATGGCTTTGAAAAAGGAGCTTGGTCACTATTTTTTATTGGTTTTATTTTTGCTTATTAATTTTCCAACCTCATTTCTGTACTGTAAATTCCTAATGTTAAGCCAAACAAGAATGGGGGGAAGATGTGGACCACTTTCCGTTCTTGTGCAACAGATTCAGTATGTTTTTGTGTTATGATCCCCCCCAGAACTAGTCCTTGCAAGAGATCTTTTTATGACAGTTCTGCCAGTGCTTCACCTGAGATACCATAAAACTTCCTTGTTTCCAAGTACTTCTCTCAGTGTCTTTCTTTTTGCTGGCCTTTGCATGTTAGTCCATGGACAGCAAAGTGTGGTAACTGGTAACATAACATACCTTTGGTAAGGGAACCAGAAAACCTGGGGTTTTTTTAATTGATGTGTATGTCTTGGGTGTGGGAAAAAGATTGGGAGTGAACAATGATGTCTGAGAATTACAGGGAAAGAAAAAACAGACCAGCAGGTGCCAAATACATGAACTTACCTTGATGCTTCAAATGTGAACTCGCATACTGCTGATGGTTGGGTAGACTCTTGGGTAGCTGTGCTTCAGCGTAGGTTTAGCTATATTTGTGGCTTAAACCAATATTCTGGAGTTGCAGAAATCGACTCCGGATTTGTTTCTTAGTGTCTGGAGAATCAGTAGATGGTGAAAATAAGCAAAAAACCCTGTCAGACCAGTTATAAGCCAACTATTCATCTTCATCAGTAGCAGAGTATGCAAAGGCTTTATCTCTTACTGGACTGAAGTAGTAATTTCACATGAAAGTGTTTAATAACTGTATTTTCAAATTATTAGAGAATCTGTGAAACTCTCATGATATTCCTGGAGCTGAGAAGGCAATTGTATTCTTAGTGAAGCTGATGGTACTGCTGCTTCCTGTCACAGTGTACCCTGCCACGTTTGGTTTATACACTGCAGTTATTATGGATTAACAAAACAACAAAAAAAGAATTTTACTGTATTGCTTTGTTCTTAAGAGTTCAAGTAAGTGTCTTTGTAAAATTCCACATTAATAACACTTTCTAACAGGTTTATGAAGTCAGAAAACTAATGTGGTTTAATACGAAGTATGTGTCATGTGGCATATTTGTTTTACACACTTCTGTGAGCTCAGCTGTACATCCTGTATTGTCCTTTCAGTACCAAACAGTATCTCAGGAAAGCTGATTTTATAAGCCGCTTACTTCCTGGGATGGAAAACTCTTAATTAGGTAGTAGACTGCTGCTGGAGTCAACAGCTTCACATAACCTCCTGTCCTCCCTTAAGTCTGTTATAAATGTCCTTTAACCCTGCAGTTGCTGATTGTTTATTGCTCATACTTGGTGAGGGAATAAAAACTGAAGCAGCTGAAAGGAAGCTGCTGGGGTGGCTCCCTGTCAGATTGAAGGGGAGCTGCAGACCCATCTCCCAGCCTCTTCTATCATTACTTATCTCGGTGAGCAAAGGAGGAAAATACAGTTGAGGGACAAGTTGTTCTAACATGCAGGACAGACCCCCGTGCAGCAGGCACAAAATGCTCATAGAATAGGGTTGGTAGTCCTCAGGCTGAAAAAAAAAAAAAAAGCAGGTAGAGACTTAGCTACAAGTACAGGCAAGACACAGGCTTGAGCATAAAGGGAGGAGGAAGTAGCCCAGAGCGAGTGTTCATAGATCCTCCAAGTGCAGCAGACTTGAGAGCATTCATTTCACTGGTGACAAAGAGCAGGGTTTTAAGCGTCCCCCAAGGAAAGGCTGCTTCCTGTTATTGTCATCATCATTGCTTCTCCAAAAGTCATGAATTCCCTGAAGGAACCAGAATCTGATTTATGTGGTGCTACTGCCTGAGATGCTGCAACTTTTTCCATGCTCTAGTAAAAAACATATGTTGAAGAGAAGCAGAGTTTTGTAGTTTTATTATGCTGACTGGTGCAGAAAAGACCTGCTCCTGCAGCTGGACAAGAGGTTTATTATTCCTTGTACGGACAGCCCGAGGTGTTAAGTACTCACAGATCTCTGACATTATTGTTTTGCCAAACAGTCCACTCTGACTGTTCTTTAGCTGTGTGGGTTTGCAGAGGCTTGGTCCTGATGGTATGTAGGAAAACACGGTAGCTGTGAAACAGTAACTCCTGTCAGTAGTTCCTCATCTGTTCCTCTATGTTCTTTGTCATCCTTTAAAGTCATCTCCTGTTTCTGGCATGGCACGTGTGCTGTTTGCACCCATCAGTGCAGTTGGACCGGAATTCCCACATGCACAGAGCAAAGGGGGCTCGAGGAGCTTTGCCAGTGACGCGGTTTGGGACAATAGTCCTTTTGAAGTGCAGTTAAAAATAAAATACAGCTATTTTGTTGAGTAGAGCTGTTTCTTTTTGTTACTCTGCTGAATTTTAGCTGTAAACTCTGTTTAACCACTAGAATGAAGGAGATTGAAGAGGACAACTGAGTGATGTCCTTAACTGTTTGCCTCTCTGTTGTAGAGCTTATCTCACTGTGAATTGATCACTGATGATGGGATTCTTCATCTGAGCAACAGTACCTGCGGTCATGAGAGGCTGCAGGTGCTGGAGCTGGATAACTGTCTTCTCATCACTGACGTGACTCTGGAACACCTGGAGAACTGCCACAACTTGGAGAGAATTGAGCTGTATGACTGTCAGCAGGTCACGCGAGCTGGAATCAAACGCATCAGGGTATGGGTTTTACTGACTTGTTCTGAGGGGAGTGGCCATTGCTACTGCTTCCCAGTGTAGCAATCCTGCAGCTGTCCCATTCTCATTCTGTTAGGTCCTCAGCTCTAGGGACTGCACAGAGCTGCTCTGGATGAGCAGTAATAATTGTCTAATCCTGTTTATGGCTCTGACACTTTTGCTGGTGGACTGCTGAGTGCTGCTGCTTTCTGTATTTTTTGATCTAGTAGAATTCTTTAACTCTCCTAAAGCACATGTCACTATGCAAAGCCAATAGCGAAACAGAAGCACTGAGATTTGTTAACGGCTTGTAGGGCTGTAAGGCCCTAGAATCCAGCCACTAACTTCTCCCCTGGGTACCTCCATGAGTACTGAAGGCAAACACCCTGTCACAGAATCCCAGCATGGTAGGGCTTAGGAGGAACCTCTGGAGAGTTTATTTCCCTCCCATTACAACGCAGCCTTTTTCATCCACAGGCTCATCTACCTCATGTGAAAGTTCATGCTTACTTTGCTCCAGTCACCCCCCCGCCCTCGGTGGGAGGGAGTGGACAGCGCCTCTGCAGATGCTGTATTATTCTTTGACAGTAAGTGCAACCATGCAGAAAAAATTGTTGTTGTTGAAGAACGGGACTGCGAGTCAGTGGAAGGAGTTGGTTTCCTGCCAGTCCTCATGGTGGTGTTTGGTCATCCAGTTTCGTGACAAGAAAAGCTTTTTTTTTTCCAGGTAAAAAATCTTAACGTAATGTACAGCTGTGGATTAAGTTGGTGATGCTTTGGTTTGTATTAGTAACTCCTTCCTTCTGTTGGCATGAGAACTGAAGTGCTGTGTGAACTGTGCAGGCCTTTTGGTGAGTGTTCACTGAACGTGGACGTTAATTTGCATTTGTAAGCGCTGCTCAGTGTGAAGTTCTAACGTAATGTGAGGCTCAAGCCCGTCACACCAAGGAACTGAACCTGCTGCTCTGTAATATACATGACAGATTCAATATCAGGTTTAAAGACAAATCAGCTTTACCAGATGTTGACCAAAAAAAAAAAAAAGCAAGGTAGTCATGAGCTCTTACAGTGAAACAGCTTAAACTTTTTTCACGATTCAGCATCATATTTAATTACATAACAGGTAAGATAGTACCTCAAGATAACTCAATAAATAGAACATACTTCCCAAGCTTTTGAGCTTGGTTCCATTGAACTATGTGTTAATATAAAGCTTGCCTGTCACTGAAGCACGTTTTGTGCCTGATGCCATCAGCCTTTAAAAGGGGTAAGAAATCCACCATGGTAGAGCTGGAGCACTCTGCGGTGACTGGCTGCCACAACCGTCCACGGTGCTCGCTGCAGGGCAGGTCCTGCCTGGCCTTGGCCCCTCTGCCGCGGGGCAGCACAGGATGCTGGGGAGAGGGACGCGTTACTCGTGTGTTCCTACAGCTGAAGAATGGAAACCAGGTTGAGTTACAAGTAGGATGGAGCGAGGTATTCCATCCAAGGTGTTTGTCCCACCCGTTTCCCTGCAAACAGATGGGCAAATATAAATCTGTAGGCAGGAGTTGAACCAAACCTGTGGTTTTCAAATGTAGAAAGCCAAACCTCTTCACATGTGGGTTATTTAAGAAGCTGTCAACTTCTGAATGGTAAGAATAATAAAATCTACGTATTAACTCTTAAGGCCACGCTTTCATCCTTAGTTTTTCAGTGCTAGAACATTAGTAAAAATAATTTTTTTATATTAATTATCTGAGATAAACTACTCAGCAGTTCAGAAAGCTTTTTTTGTGTAAGATTGATTGTGTGTATGTTTTAAGAGTTCAGGGCCTGTGTGTTTACTGAAAACCAATTGAAATACTGGCTTAAAAAGCAGTTGAAGCTACTATTGCATAGTACTGCAACTGCCCCCCCCCCCCCAGTTTTAAGCTACTTTTTAAAAGGAATGTGAAGATGGAGAGACTCGAGCATCAAGGGCTGGGTTGTGTTCATGCTTCACACAGTCACAGACAATGGGGCCGATCAATGAAGATGTCACCTCTGAGGTTAATTACAGATGTGAGGGCAGTACATGGATTTCTCTACTACTACAAAATAAGCCAGGTGGGGCTTGTTTTGTCGAGCAGCGCAGGAGTGTTGTTACAGTTGTACCTAGAGTTCCATTAAGCTACTGCTGTAATAGGGAGTTTTATGTAGATTTTATTTTGAGTTATTGGTACCAGTATGTCAAGATGTGTTGCCTTTTGTTGGCTCATTTTTTTTTAAGAACATAAGGAACCTTGTTAAGTCTATTGCATTAAAGATGTACAAAACCAAATGGAACCTACTCTGATATAGGACACGTAAATAAACAATCAGCTGATGTCAAACGTGGATTTGTTTCAGTTATTTTAAGCTTAGCTAAGTTTTCTGTTAGAAGCCAGCAGATCTATGCCTGAATGCACTGGATGCAGGATAAACCCCAGAGCTGGTTGTCTTCTGCGACTTACCTTTACCTACCACTGTCACTAGGGTTGGCCTGAGTCTTAACAACAGACGTATCTTTAATGCACAGGGGAAAAAAAACCAAACAAAAAGAAAAGCACATTTACAAAATTATTGAAAAACATTTATTATACTTAAATTGAAATGTGTACATCTTATTAAAAAACAAAAGCAATTTGCTGGTGCCATAATTTAATTCCAATTTCAAGTGAGCTGGACAAACTACTGTACAACTTTCAATATTCTTTAAAATTAGATATTTGGATACTTTCCAATCAAGGATTTTTCCACTTTTTATAAAACATTTGGATACGGTGTGAGCTGAAAAGACACAAGTGTCAGTTCAAGAAAATACTAGGACCAAACAATACCCAAAGAAAGATGAACAACTTATAGGCAGAAATGTTTAAGTACATAAAATTTTACTTTCAGTGCAGAAAAAATAAAAATTAAAAAAAAAAAAAAAAGGAAAAAAAAAAAGGAAGATAAACCAAAGCTCTATCTTTGATGAATTTAAATGTTCAAAATGCTACAGCTTTAAGAAGCATTTCTGCTAAGCACTTGAGCCAGTGATGAGAGAGGGACTGAAAAAAGCTGAGTTGCTTTTTTACATGCTGTAGTTGTCATTTATCTTGAACACTGCAGCATCAAAAGCAAACGCTTCCCAAGCTTCCAAGCCAGAGATCAAGGTGGAACTTTTCAAAGGCACAAAATGACAGCTCTGAAACCGCCACTAAATACCTTCTGCAGCGTCCCCCTCGAAGTACCTAAGCGGTTGAAACTTACCCTTAACATAGGAAATGCTGTGCCATGGCTTTACAAGAAAGAAATACCCAAACTCGTGAAAAAGCTCATTGCCTTGTTTCAAAAGAAAGCGACTATTTGGTCATCTGGAAGAGGCACTGTAACAGCCGTACAGCACGGACCGGGCGGAGGGGGACAGCAAAGGTAAGGTACTTGTCTGTAACAGCGACTACAGCCAGGTGTCACCTGCTGGGGAGGAGCCCTAAACGGTGTCTATTTAGTGTTTCTTAAGCAGTTTACTGGACGTTGCTGAAAGCTAGGCCAGCCCCGTGATGCCAGTGGGTCATCTGGGTGCCATCTTCCCTCATCAGCATAATTCCACTAAGTCATAAACACCCACCTCTCGCTGCTAGGATTTTTAAACCCACAATTTTACAAGCAAAGAGTTAAACTGCAGCAGCGCTCCGCAGAAAACCTAGGAAACTAAACATAAAGGATGCATAGGCAATTCTTTTCCATTAAATTCATTAAAGCAAAACACAATTACTTGGTACCCCATCGGATTTATATTAACCCCCTCCGACAAGGTACTACTGATAATGCAGTTTGCTGCATGCATATATTGCATCTGTCTAGGGCTTCTTCAAAGCCCTCTTCTGGCATTTACACTTCTTACATACACTCTTATACACAATTTACAGGGGAAGCTGTTTTGACAGCTTTACTCTCAAAAGACCCAACAACCTGACCACTATCAGCTTAACTACTCGTCTCCACACAGATTAATTCATGTGCTCTGCTAACATCAAAAAAATAAAACCAGCATAAGGTACAAGCGAGTAATAGACAAACTGGCACAGAAAGGTAAATGCCCCCAAATAAGTTTACATTCATCTCCGACTGGATACAGATCGCAGAGAAGCAGCAACAAGCACTTTGCTTCTAGAAACTGTATCTACTGGCCATAATTTGCCTTATTTCAGGAAAGGGCAAGCACCTTTGCTCATTGTCTTCCACGCCTGTACATCAGCTGTCATGGCGTTATACCTCTCATGAGGACACTTAGCTATGGCAGTGATAAGAAAGTTGACCTATCAAACAGCTCATTAGAAAGGTCATTTCATGTTTTCAATATGAAACATCTTACACGGTGAAGTTAGATCCCTAAGGTTGTGGATGATCTTCATAATCTTCAGGCAGGAATTCATTCTGCGTTGGGAGTATCGGTCTAGTAGTTGTGTGACATCACTTCAGAATTATATGGAAGCCTTCACCATTTTCAGCTGGAGAAGAAAAAAGCACCAGTCTTTGGTAAATCGAGCTGTGACTAGAGCAGCCAGTGCCCCAAAGCACTGAAGTGTGGGCTTGTGCACAAGCGGGTCACGGCTACTACGAAATACGGAACTCAGAACACGTCAAGTATCAGCAACTTGCTGTTCTGACTAAACACTGAAGAGTAACTAACTTGTTAAAGTCTCCCTGGTTTGCAGTTATTTCTGAACTCTCCCTACTGCACATTAACCCCACCTTATTTGACAGTGACTATTAATACCACAGAAAGAAGCTGACTTCCGCAACACCAAGAGAAATCCTTAGCATCTGCTTTTAATCATCTATTTTCTGATGCTCGGCCTTAAACCAGAAAGCCAAATGGAAACTGTTAATAAACACAAACCCTGTGGATTTGATGCTTCGAAGCAGCACCACTAAAAGGCTCAATGACCAAGACTAGCAGGGCTCTGACAATCACTAACCACATGAAGGGATTTTATACTACGCAGAACAGTTGTATTTTAGACTGTCAGAAAAGACACTGTACCTTTGATTGTGGTGAATAAGAAACAACTCTCATCTTGAAAGTTTTGAACCATCTACAAAATAAGAAAAAATTTTGAAACCCTCCTTAGTGTGACCAATGCTGAAATTAAATACATCAGATATTACGTACAGCTTTTTAAAGCAATTGCCTATTTTTGCCTGTATTCAGCAAGGAACAAACATATACCAAATGAAATTAAAATACCTTGCTGTTAAAATACTGCCTGTTAATCACCTGACAACCTGCTGGGAGCTTATTGCTGTTCAAACTCATAAAACACATAGCAGATACTTGAGGAAGAGAGTTCAACGGTATTTAAATGCTCCCTGCCTTTGGGCAGGTTCAAAATAATAACATACTAGGCAATTACTGTAGCATCTCAGAACTATATAAACCAGTTGCTTTTCTTATAATTTAAATTTATGTAGGTAGAAGAAAAGTGACATAGTGTCACTGAAAGAATCCTTCTGCTCATTTTAGCGTAAAAGAAAAACACTCTAAATGTATGAAAATACTAGGCTGCATTACCAAACAGGAAAAACAGTAAGAAAGAAGTGTAAGAAAATTGTCCATTTCATGCAATTCATAAATAACATTTGTCAAGGAAAATGAAATTTCCATTACCTGATCACTAACAAGAATGTGGATACCTGTGGGGCCCTGTCTGTAAACCTGGTTGATCTGATGCAGGGGAATATTAAACGCCAACGCAAGCTTGCGCGTGACTTCCGAGGCTGCCATTTCTTCCAAGTAGATTGCATGATAAACTACAAGAGAAAAAAAAATACTCACATAAGGATGGTACTAACTGGTAACAAGTGATTATATGAAAAAAATCTGAATTTGTCTAAAGCCTGGCTTTAAAAAAAATGTTAAAGGCAAGAAGCCTTTACTTCACTCTCCTGCTGTGCTCACTAAGCAGCATGACTTGCTGTGACTTTTCTTTCAAGGTACAGCCCTGGTGACACCTCTCTGACAAGGGGAGGGTCCTGCTGGCTCTGATACTGAAGCAACTTCCAGTTTTTTCCTGTATTGTGCACAAAAGGGCACAGTCACGTCAGGCAGACTTAAATGGATCTTTAGAGTCACCTGGAGATGACCTGGGAAGTAGTTTTGGACCATCTCAAAAGCAGCTAAGTCTGATGTATTTGAAGGTCTCTTCAGATAAAGCCGAGAGCCAGAAAAGGATCATTTCAAATAGCTCCATTCTTTAAATTGTAACATTAACAGGAATTCACAATCAAATATTAAGCTCCAATCTGTGCTGAAACAGTCAGGAAAATAACACTAACTCTGAGCCCAGATGCTGCTTGGCTGTGTTCTCTTGTACGAGCTCTACCGGTTTGAGTTCAGTTGCACAGAAAATGGGAAAGGGCTGAAGTGGTTTATTTGCACGTAGCTTTTACATGCTTCTACATTTGTCTGGTTAATACCTTGTCTGTAACAACACAGCAGGAATAATTGGAGAGCTCCTTAATTAATTTAGTTTAGTTTTAGATTTCATGGACTGAAAAAAATCAAAAGCTTAAGAGGTATTAAGGTTCTGTTCACCTTGTGCAGTGTTAGAGCAGTGATGACATGGCGAATAAAACTTTATATGGTTTCTTTGTACACCAAGAACAGAAATTCAGCCTCTTCACTCTCTTTTTTCCTTCCCACCTATCTTGTTTTAGACTTGTTACGACACTGAGATGCTACATTCTATGCTAAGAGACCCCTCTGCGCCGTACCGTATATTGCACCGTTGCTGCTGTCACCGTTGCCTGCATCTTGTCTTTCCAGTTGTATGCTCCGTAACGGCTCCTGACAGACATAGATTGTTAAACGGGGCCTCACAGACCTGCAATTCAGAGAAATCACATGTCACAGGAATGGTTACTTGCCCCGGAAACACAGACACCGATAAGCATTAGAAATCTGCATTTGGGGCAAACAGCACACTCTCTGTAAGTGACCAAAAAAAGTGAAAATGAGTGTAAGGGTAAGTGGTGTCTCAGGGGCTACTGCATTGAAACACAACTTGCAATCAATTCTGAGTTCAGCAGGATGCTGCTTATTGGAATCCTGGAATTAACTAAGTGGCAGAACAAAAGCCACCCAAGCTCAGACCGACACCGTACCTGGATTTCAGTGCATTATATAGCCGAATGCCATCGGCTGGACCACAGATTTGTACCAGATCTTCTCTTGTCAGCTTTAATAAATCAGCACCTGGAGAAACACACGAGGAATTTATGGAGATTATTTTTGAACATCTCTACTTTTTAAAATACAATGTGTGTTCATTTAAACCAAGAATAACAAACTCTACCATTAGAAACATGGAATCTTGCAAACATGAACAAACGAGTAAGATTTAGAATAGGCACCGGGAGCACTGAGAAAGAATGACTGATTTTCCAAAGGGAGTTAGCTTCCCTTGCTGGGGTTCACAGCTCTAAAAGCACAAAGTCTGCAAGGCACACCATTTCTGCTGCAACAGACAACTGTTCTGCATCCAAAACAAGGCTTTGACAACTCCCCATTTTTAACTGACACCCAGGTTAGTGTATTCTAAACCCATGCAAAATACAGAGCCGAGATACTTCATGGTTTCTCAACCAATTAATCATCTCAGGCATTCGACCAATACATCATATCCTCTATGCACTCGAATTATTACAGTGCCCTCATTTATAGCAGGCACTGCTAAAGGCCAGCAAAACTAAACCTATGTGGTCAGATCAGCAGTCTATGGGGTGAATCCAGGCTGTGGGATCCTTCCTTCCAAAAGCAGATGTGGTGTTAAAATGATCCTGGGAATAAGTGATCTATGAAAACAACTGCTTTCCAGTGCTTACTTTAGAAAAGGAAGCTTCGATAAAAGACACTACACAGACCCAAACACAAAATGGAAGGATTCTTGTCAGAAGCACCACGGGTACCAACAAAAAAAACAACAGTCTGAAAAATTTGTTGCGGCAATAGATGAGTGGGAGGACAAGAAAGAAGAGATACTCTTTATTTGTAAAAATACTCCACGATGTAGGAATATGTAAGCAAAAGCCAGCAAAAATCGTGTGGTTCTGAAGTGAGTAAGCTTAGCAAGCGTAACAGAAGCAGGACCGACCACAACCCAACCAAGGCAGAGAAGTAAGTGGTCAGTATCCAACACTTGCCATGGTTGGTCACTGCATTGTGGCTGCCCTCAGGAAACAGCACAGAACAGGCAGCCTGCTGGGCTCACTCACCAAACCCATCCAGTTTTCTCAAAGGACTAGTTCAAAGTGAAAATGATTTTGTGAACTATGATCACAAAAAAGAAACCCCAGAGTCATTTTTGGGTATTAGGGTGAATTTGTACAGAACAAACTCAAAAATACCTGCCTTCCAATGCAAACTGAATATTTAATAACCAAATTAGGAAACTACAACAATTATTTTTCCCACACAAAACTTGCTCACTAACAAAAAGATTTAAATAAAAAAAGTGATAAAAAAAATGATAGATACCTGAGAAATTTGAAAAAAGCCTTGTATAGGTAGAGAACCTATGCTTGAGCAACCATTGCTGAGTTTCCTGGATTGTGGCTGAAGGATGAAGCTGCTGTAAGAAACAGGATTATATATGATAATTAGGATAGTAAAAAACCCACCCAAACCATTAAAACATCTCCCTCAGTTAAATACTTCCTCAGTACCTATTAATACCAAGGTATGTATAAATCAAATGTTCTGACACAGTTATACAAATACAGCCATGATCAATACCAGAAACCAAACACTCACATCTCCAGACCCTTGAGAGGTTCCATCTCCTTGATGATTTGGGGAAGAAGAATTACTATGGATTAAAAAGAAATAAAAAATTACTGGATTATTATTAAGCAAAATATTTCGGTTTTGCTGAAAAATAAGTTGAAATTCCCCAGTCACTGAATATCACTGTTGAAAGACTAATTAAATGCTGCATAGAGTGGAAACCTTTAAATCAAACTCAAGAGAAAGATCATCACACTATAATACACAAGTTGGTTCCTATATAGATACACACATATATACATAAAAGCAGGTTTTTTCTTGCAAATTATATTAACTGTGTGTGAGGGAAATGAATACTGCTTTCAACAATGTATAGTAAGAAAGGAAATTGTTGAAGCAAGGGTAATTACATTATCATTCAGTCACATAATGCAAGTGTCAAAGGTCAAAAGAATCTCTCGTTCCCCAGTGGAACCAGAAAACAGTTGCATTTACTCAGAAAAAACTCTTGAATACGTCTAATTTTAAAATGTTACCTACAAGTAGGGTACAGAAATGATACCTACCTGTCTGGGACACTGTAGGTATTATGTTGAGCAGAGGTAAAAGTTGGAGCAGGAGTAGGGCTGTTGTTCACAAATGTTGTAGGAGTATCAGGCCACGGTGAGCACTGAAGAGAAAAGAATTAAAATTTTAAGTTTCTCTGGACAATCCATGTTTAACTCTGATGCACACTTCATTTAAAGCCAGGGTCTTATCCACAAAGAGTTTTGATTTCTAGTTCCAAATCAAGATGTCCCCCATCCCACATGACATGCAGATACTCCAGGTAAAAATCAGTTCTGTTTTATCTTGTTCTTTCATGAAGACTCCTATTTATACTGCCTTCTGTTAACAAAATGCAGGTGTTAGTGGTGGAACTGCAGAAGACCTGTACAGATTACTCAGTTCAAAACAAACCAATCAACCCACACCAAGCCATCTGCTGAAAAAACTTCTTTCACTCTAGAAGGGATGAAGGGGCTGTTTAAACTGCAGGGATCGTGACCTGGTAACAGTAAGTAAAACTACGAAGCCAGATTTCCCCTTGTGGATGAATGTAATGTATCTGCCCTGACAGCCAGTACATACAAATGAAATTTTCAGTAGAAATCTGGGGAAATGAAAATTTATATTAATTTACCAGAGGACTAAACTGATGCTTACATGTACTGTTTTCTCTATAAACTGCTTGGTAAACTGGAATTTTTATACTCCAGCTTAAGTCCTCACAAGTATACAATGAGCCAGCTGCCCAATCCAGTCCACCTTTTCTGGATACGTTTTAAGCCGTTCCCACGTACTGCAGTTAATGTTTCTGTCCTCTGAACCCAGCTGAAGTTGTTCACAACAGAACTCAGAGTTTAAATGCAGGAAGAAACACGTTTGAAATACTGAAAAAGAAAACCCCCAACCCAAAGCAAGCAGCCTCTCTTCTCCTATAAACACACTTTCCTACCTTGCCTCCTTTGCCAGCAAAACTTCCTAACTAGCCCCCAGAGTGAAGCAGTGGGTTGAAACCACAGCCTGTCCTGCACTTCACACACCTGTCAGGTTTCAGATCTTCTGTAGAGGACATGAATGAAATTATATAGTGTTGACCAATGGTTTTATAGAGTTAAAAAGGAAGATAGGAAATCCTTCTAAATGACTTTTCACACTTAAGATATTTAGCATTTAAACTCAGAATGTTCCTAACATCTGAAGAATTGCAAAAACTCAAGTTATGCTAAGACACTATTTAATGTTGTTTCCCTTCCTACTTCCAATCTACCTGAATCTGCCCAAATCCATGCTCTGCAAGAGAGTAAAGCTGAACTTTGGCAAAGAACTCCAAACTATATTCAAATACCAAATCACCATAAAAACAAAAAACATTTGTTCTCCAAATTATATATATGCTTGGGCACAAAGCATCTTCTTTAGAGAACAGGGCAGCAATTTTATTATACATGAGCCAGAGCTTTTTCAAGGAACTTGTAAAAAACAGGGTTCTTGCCCCAAACAACTGCAGTTTTGTTGGCAAAAGAAAAAAAGCTTCTGCTCATGTAGATTTAATGATTCTGAACGCAGAAGTAAAGAAGTTATTTCCCAAATATGAAGTCACCCACATGACATACCGTGTGTGCTAATGATACTGCCAAGTGAAGTACAAAGAGGTGTCAGGAGACACAAGTTGAAGAAATACTATATGCTTATGCTCCTAAATTTGGTTTTGCCCCCACCTTCTGACTCTCACAGCCTCTAGAAGGTCTTATATTGTACATGTAAGTCACTTAAATTAAGTCCTGCATCAATCTTTCACATCCAAAACTTAATGTTCCAATTTATTTCAAGGTCTATACTTGGAAGTCTTCTAACTTCCACGTGCCCTATAATCAGCTCTATCTCCAAAATATGACCATGTGACCAAGTCTAATCAAATTGTATATCTGTATATTCTATTTATCTATCTATCTATTCTAATTTGTGACGTACAATATATACCGATATAAAAACCAAGATATTGCTATCAGAGACAGAAAAAAGTGCTCAGACCCAACTATCTCAATACAAATTTGCTTTTTCAAATTAAAAGCAGCAGAAAGCGGTGGGTTGCTTTTTGTTTTGTTTTGTTTTTCTTCTTCCTTCGATGAGCTCTAGCTTCTATCTATTCGGAAGAGAGGAACAAATGAAGTGCCTCCTCCATCAAACGGCCCCCAAATGAAGGTCACACACTGGGTGAGAAATGAAGCACACACTCTGAGGTCCAGAAGGCACTGTTATGTTCATAGCCTTTTACCTCTACAGAAAAAAAATAAATAAAAATTCGACACTCCACAGCACAAAAGAAAGTTTTATCAAGTAGTTAACTATTCATCTGGCTGTCTGGAAACTACTGAGATAAATACTGCAGAAACTGCAGTGAAGGCACTGAACTTTGAAACATATGAATAAAGAAGCAGGGGAAAAGTTTATCCAGATAGCATTCTTCTGAACATGAATGAGAAGGAAAAGCTGGCTAATGACATTAGAATAAAATCTCTGATTCTCAGAAAGAAGAGCAGAGCAGCGTGACTGTTTGGAAAAGGAAGCTTCACCTAAGTCTCTGTATTGTGTTAAGAGTTCCATATGAATTAAAATTGGACAGAAAAGATACTAGAGTCAGTGTTTCCTGAAGGAAGCACATTAAGAAACCAATCTGTCCAAATCAGATTGTGGCTAAACTGAAAGAAATCATATGGGGGGGGTGGGAATTCATAAAAGATTAGAAATATCCAGCAAATAGAACTGCAGAATCTTGGAGGGGCAAAATAAAAAACAAAGCCAGCATACAAAATGAGATGCAAAAAGCTAGGAACACAAAAGACAGGCTATATAATAAGTGAGGTGTAAGAGGTAGATAACAATACCCAGCTTTTACAAAAAAAAAAACCAAAACAACAAAAACAACCAAGAGAGAGAGAGACCTGTAGACTGGATCAACCTAAATTTCTGGAACTTGATAAAAGATAAACTATTTTTGGACAGCTAGGAAGCAGCACTGGCTAAGTTCCAGCCAACACTCCAAATTTCAGCAAGAAAACTGCACTCCAAACAATCCTGTTTTCCTTCTGTAACGGAGCCACAGTTCCTAGGACACTGGAAGTACAAGACCCATCATATATAAAGACATTCTAAATTTGCATTTCAGACATATTAAATTTGCATTTTGCAAATGCAAATCAGGAGTAGTCAGCTGCACAATGAAGAGAACTGGAACATGTACAGAGCTGCTATTCCAAAATGGCCCGTGGGGCATCCTCCACCATAAGCAAGCAGTCAAGAATTGAACGCGAACGCGCGCACACACACACACACACACAGACACACACACACACTCTCACCTTCGTGTGCTTTGGGAAAGCATTACAAGTCCACCACTACCTGCCCTATGTCAATTTTTCTGCACTACAATTAAGGTTATCCTTCCATTCACAGATATTTAGTATTTCAAGAGATTGTTAGGAACAGGTTAGACAACCTTCAGGTATCATTTGGCTACACTTTGTCCTCCTCTGGACAAAGGATTTGTCAGATCTTTTAAAAATAACTATTTCTGTTATTCTTCCTCTAAGTAACACTCATTCAGTGAAGTGCTTAAAAGAAGAGAAAGAGAGCAGGGCGGGGGGGGGAACAAACCAAACAAAAATTTGAAATCCCTGCAAAGATAACCTTCAAAAGATGCTTCAGATATATTTTGCAAGTGATAAAATCCTGTTTTCTCCTGTCTGTACCTCCCCCCAGGGCCATCCAGAACAAACAAAAGAATGTCTGCATCGATGAAGAATCCTAAAGATGCATCTTAAAAAGCAGGGGAAAAAAAAAAGACAACCACCAAGAAAGCAGAAGGTAAATAGAGACAGCTCAGCCCTTACAATAGTTTCAGGGAGCAAATAAAAAAAAATCCTCCAAAGAACTCATCTGACTTCATATTGGTTGTTCCCTCTCACCCAGTTACACAGCTTATAAAAAGCAAAAGGCACACACTGAAGTATTTGATAACCTAAACCTTCTACATCACTTTCACAGATCAGAATGCAAACTGAACAAAGCATGAGGTACAAGAGTCAGTCATTGCCTCAGGGCTGCTGGGAAAGTGCTGTCAGCACAATATGCCTGTCCAAAGAAGAGTCAAATAACTGTCTTCTACAGTCACATGATTACTTGACATTAAACTTCCCAAAGGGAAGATGCAGGACTGTTTTTCATCTGAAAAATGTAGTGTCTCAATGATATTCACCTTGAGAAACAGCATCCAAGAAATCTAACCCAGCAACCCTGGCTGAGAAGGGTGTGCAGGAGACAGGTTAGCTTGACCTGGGGGGCAGACGCGGAGGTAGCGTACACACACCGTGAGGATATGCTGACCCCTCAACTGCATTAGGCCTGCCTGGAGCGCAGTGTGTAGATGGCTAAAGAGAACATCAGTAATGACCAACCCTATGGCTGCAACACTATATGGCTTTAAAAATACTGAGGTACACAGAAAGTTGTATTGAATGTTAAGTACAAACCACTAAATTTCACTGCTCTTGCTTCCACTAATCACACACACAGGTAAGCAAAAAGCTATTTCATTTCAAGTCGCATAAATGGAAAGCTCTTGACTCGTTATAAGTTACACAGTCCCTCTGCAACAGTTTTAAGTGTTAGATTTAGGAAGGATTCCTTTGCTGAAAGCAAACATGGAGTAATTGGTATACGTTAAAGTGCATAAAATCAAGACACAGATATCAAAATATTTTTACTTTACATAACGGAAGTTTCTCCTATATCTAACACTGCACAAGGTATCTTGCACAATGAAAAGGTAAGCAGAAGTCCCTTACACTGCCTCGCTTTGCCAGAGAATCACCGTAGTCTGCTGGCAAAGTCCGCTTGCTGGACTTTTTCTGCTCATGTTCAACTGCATCTTCAATTATAGGCTCAAGCCTCATCTGGACAAACACCAAAGATTTGGATCAATTTCTTTTCATTATACAGCGAGGAAAGATCTAAAAGCCTTTTAAAAACTTCTGCAATCTTTAGAAAAGTGCATAGAACTCACTGATGTTAAAATAAATAAATAAATAAAAATGCAAAAACCTGCTGAGGCTCTGGCTTTAAACTCAGTAATCTCCAAAAAATAGACTTTGAAGCTCAAATTTGACAGAGATTAAATTCTAGATTCCCCCCCCAGCTTTTCAGCTGCAAAGTTTTTACACCTGTACCAAAAGTCTTGCTCTAGGGTTCAGTACAGTCAGCCAAATCATGTTCAATATGAGCGTCTAAATGAAAGCTTACTAAACAAAACCTTAAAATTTAATGTTTTCGTTCACCAGAAAAGTCTGTCAAATAAAAAGCTCATCTTTGTGTAGAACTAATTCTTCCCCAGCCCCTCCAAGACTGCAGCTAAGTGATAAGCCGTATCTCTGTATGTTCCCCTCAGCAGAAGCAATTCCATTTGGTTACCTCTGTAAGAACTGTGGTGTCATATGAAGGCTGATACTTTTCTTTTTCATGTGCAGTTCGCTTTTCCATCTTTTCTCTGTCTGTTTTCTGTTTCCTGTCTGCTCCTTTTGGCTAAAAATGAACAGTTACATGAAGAAGAACACCAGTGGAAAATGTTTTTTATAACTGAAATCTGATCTCAGAAGTCACGCAGTAATATAAAGATGTCCCCCCATCTTTATGACAGCTTCTGAGAGACTTATTAAGGATCTGTTTTCTGCTGTTACCTTAAAAACTTTGATTTGACAGCTGGCTGAATGCAGATGATCTGTATATTCTCCACTTTCAGTCTGTTTAAAAGTGTCAACCTGAATCCTAAAAGGAACTCCTTTCTCTCCTCCATGTTTACGAGGGGTAAATTCAGTGCTGATACAATGTACCTGGAAAAAAACAACCAAAACCAAAACAGGATCCTCAGAAGTATTCTTATTTTGTTGTGTTACAAACATCATATACATATTCTAAGGACAAGCAACAAATTACCCAGCCTGAGGACCAAGCTGCACAACTAACATTTTGTTCCTTCTCATGCCCATGTGCAAATGAAGCCAAAACCATTATACTTGAGCTGACAGAGAAGAAGGCAAACAAGCATGTCATCAAAATCTCTCCAAAAATCAGGACTCATTACAGATTCAATGTATATATATAAAAAAACAAACAAAACAAAAAAAATCGTTTCTCTCACTTTTTTTTTTCAAGGATACATTTTAATAATTATGCAATTCTTGCTAGAAAAAATGTCTTCGACTGAACTAGACCAAAGTTAACTTACTGACAAAGTGGAATTTATTTTGGCAGCCTCAGTAAAAAACACTGCTACCTCAAACTTTATACCTACACCCTTTTATTTTATAACAAAAACAGATCTGATATAAAAGTAAGCTAAAAATTCCAGTGCAAAACTGAACAGTGTATCTAAATAACTTCTAAAGAATGCATGTTCAAGTGCCCTAATATCAAATATATAAATAATAAAAATCCTACGACAAGGAAGCCTGTTGATATAGTAAGAAACATCTTTGAATGTCTGATTAAAAAGTCTCTTTGTAGAACATTATTTTTAATTTTGTTTCCTCAAACCAGGCCTCTGCTGAAGCTCATCACTAGGAGAGTGGGCCTCTCAACTGAAAAAAAAAAAAAAAAAAGATAGTAGTGACTTATTCAGAGGGATAAAAATTAACTCTAACTCTGTAAAACTAAGTATTTTAACTACGACAACTTTCTACGAAGAGCTTTTTGAAATCCTTTTCTCTAAATTGTTTTTAAAAGATGCTTTTATAAACCCAAATCGAGTCAGAAAACCTAATTAGGAACCATTATAGAACTATGAACCTGTGGTTTTTTTACAAAGCTGGTGTTTACTGGCTATCCTACATATAAGAAATGGAGAAGCTTCACAGCACAAATATACTGTTTGTGACCTGAAGGGCACCAAAGACAAGACATCCAGTCAAGTAAAGTTTCAAACCTGAATAAAAGCAGATGTACATTTTGTTGGATCCCACAAAAATTCAACTGCATTGAGCTGGCTTGGGTTTGTCTTGATATCAATGACTCCAACAGACATTGGAATATCTATTAAAACAAGCAGTATATATTTCAAAATTATCATATACCAAGCAAACACTACAAGTAAGTTTTACTACAAGATTACCATTAGCAAACACATGTAGGGTGGAAAAATGTGGGCTTTGGTGACTTGACCATAAGCCCATAAACAGTTTTTTAGGACTGAACTGAAGAATCTCAGTAGACTCAACGTATGAAGCGCTCAGGGTTTGAGGGTGTTTCTTGATTCCCCTCCTCCTCCCACTACACAACTTATACACCAAAAATGATCAGCTTACACAAATTACAGAATCCACATTGATGCCATTCCCACAGTCTACTAGAGAAAGTTACTTTTGTGTTTTAATTACTGTAACATTTAGTAATCAAAATTAGAAAGATTACTAAATGTATAAGGTTGCAGAGCTGTTATTTTACTGAAAGGTTTCAATGGAATGTGAAAGTAGTAAGAACATTAATATTCAAATGCACACTGTGACAAAGCAGCACACAAAAAAAATGGTCTGTGTTTTTTCACCAGCCCTAGTGTAACTGCGACAGCGATCAGCTTAAATTTGGAAACTGAATTTCATACAGTGGCAACAGATAGAAACAATTATACCTAAGTCGAGAAGTCTGTCCCCAGGGCGGTTCCACTTCCAACCTTCTAGCTGCTGGTGCTCTGTATATTGCAACCTTCTGTCATGGAACACCACTCTTATAATACTCTAACAAAGTAAAAACAAGCATCTGATGAGCCACTGTAAGTCACTACAGGTTTAGAAACAGCTTGAAGATAAAGCACTAAACCACTCCAAAATAGTCACAGTGCTAATATGCATTTACAAAAAATAAATTTGGCAATCACCAGTATCCCAAAATATTCCAGAACACAGGAACAGAACTGAGCAGCAGATCTTTGAAAATGTGGCAAAAATGAAAGAGAGTTACATCTGATAGCACATTGTAAAGGTCACTACGAACTACGCGCAGCGAACTGAGCGACACTGTCAGCACCATACCAACACTGTGTAGGCAACAGCAACTTATTTTAGAAAACAAACACAGCAGATTTCATTTATTCTGAGTAGTACTGAATACAGGTTGACCATTTTTTCCATTGGGAATTCTGTGAATTTCTGTAGAAAATGTTAAGAAATTAACAGAAAAATCCCTTCCTAGTAAGCATGTTTACAACAAATCTATGATTTTCATTAATAGTAAGAAGTAATGACTTCCAAACTATTCCAGCTGTTCTAGCTGAAATATTGATCTAAAAATACTATGATACAATTAAATTTATTCAGCTATAAGCAATTAGCTGGTTCTACTGTGCCTGTGCTCTGTCATATTAAAGAAAGGTTTCCTCATCTGCTGCATTCCCTCTGTGAATGGGAGTACAATAAAAGGTTAAGAACTACTCTTTTCACATGCAACCAGCAGAGGTTTGTTACTAACACCACCTAGAGAACTTCAGCTCACCTTCACCAGTTTTCCATTGATCTCTGGTATGTCTCCAGCTTTCCGATTATCTAGCATCCGTATTTCATAGGACTGACCTTTAAAGGGAAAAAAAGTTTGTATCTGTAGTAGAATCAGAGCACAAAGCTGTTTTGTGTTTAATGCACCTGAATTAGCTTTTGGCTCAACCAACAGTACAAAAGAACCAGTACCAGAAACTGCCACCTAAGAGATTTTTATAACAAGGTTCACTTCACAGCATGGGAGTTAATGGAACCAAAAGAAACTTTTTGGTCCCTTTAAAACTACAGATACTTTCAAAGTTGAAGCATTTCATTTTTCATTAGGTGTAAGTACTTGTTTATGTATTTTATTTTTTTTTCCTGATGAAAAACTTTTAAAAATGGAATTCCTTTATTTTTGAAACCAATGAAAGGCAACACACAGCAAACCACAGACTGGTCTTCCAAACCAAACTCCTGCAGAGGTTTTATACTCTTCACACAACATACGTACTACTCTCTCATGTCTAATGTCACCCCTGTACTTGTTGCCTTTCTATGATTGGTGGCTTTTGTATCATTTAATAAAAACACCTTTGGAAGAGCAAGTTACCGGTTATTTCAAGCAGGTAGGAGGGAACTTATCTTTCTAGTGAATGTGACCACTTGTTATGCTTCGTAAGAGAGAAAAGTTGCAAAATAATTTATTTGAACTACAGGGATTTTTTTCCTCCATTGTGAGCAGCACATATTTCTTTGAAAAAATGAATTTTTACAATATAGGACAAAACAGATCAAGACCCACACTAAGTGCAGTAAATTCATTACCTTCTGCATTACCCTCCAAACTACCCTCACCCTCCCTG
This sequence comes from Actenoides lindsayi, assembly GCA_025331215.1. Lineage (NCBI taxonomy): Eukaryota > Metazoa > Chordata > Aves > Coraciiformes > Alcedinidae > Actenoides > Actenoides lindsayi. The sequence goes on along the minus strand of WTSP01025518.1, from coordinate 29,007 downwards.
TAGTGTCTACTACATTTAGAAGTCATTTACTGGCTTGCCCCACAAGCTAAAGGTTCAGTTGTCACACCCCTGTGAACAAGCAAATGATTTCTTCAACTCCTTTCAATGCTCCGTAGTCTGGCGTTACCACCAGCTAGGGACTGTTTGGCATCTTTTGCTGTAAGGCAATTAGCACATATACATATATATATATATATATATACACACGCTCTACACACATACAGGCTTTCTCTACCCCAGCAGCACTTGCTCATTGGTGACATAAATGCATATAAAAATTAAATGCAGCTAGTGCAGTTGAGTGAAGCAGCAGCTCATTTCTCCTCCTGTATTTCAGAGGAGGGATTTTTTGTCAATTCCCAGTGTTATTTTGCTCACACAGAGATGTAACACACGGAAGTCTATCTGCGTTCACAGACAGCATCAGGGTTTGGCTTTTTTAAATCTAGCACTATTAATAAAACTTTAGCAAAGTGCTGGAGCACATCCAGAGAAGGGCAACGAAGCTGGTGAAGGGTCTAGAGCAGAAGTCTTGTGAGGTGCAGCTGAGGGACCTGGGGTTGGTTCAGCCTGGAGAAAAAGGAGGCTCAGGGGAGACCTTCTCAGGGTTGGTCTCTTCTCCCAAGGAAAAAAAGGACAGGACACGAGAAAATGGCCTCAAGTTGTGCCAGGGGAGGTTTAGGCTGAACATGAGGAAAAAAATTCTTCCCCACAAGGGTTGTCAAGGCCTGGCCCAGGCTGCCCAGGGCAGTGTCAGTGTCCCCATCCCTGGAGGATGCCATGGAGATGTGGTGCTGAGGGCCATAGTTTAGTAGTGACCTGGCAGTGCCGAGTAACTCGTTGGATTCAACAGTCTTAAAGGTCTCTTCCAAGCCAAATGTTTCTATGAATCTATAAACGCTTCTCTGCCTTCTATCACCATTATTCTGAAAGGCAGCTGGGGGGTGTGTGTGTGTCAGGTGTGCACTACTGGGTGCGTCCCACCAGCACCCATGGTTTTTGCTTTTCATACAATTTGTGTCATGAGACTGTGTCTTCTAATTACAGTGCTGTCTATTGAGAGATTTTGGGTTGAAGTCCACAAGAAAATGAAAAAGCAGAACGAAATCTAGGAATGATGATCCTAGAGTGTTAGAGCCAGGGGAGGGGGAGGCAGGAGTGTACAAGGCCACTGATGTGGTCCAAAACAAATGATAAATGGTTTTACTGGGGTTCAGAATGCTAGCTGACTAGACTGAGGATATCAATGTCATTTCCAGAGGTGAGGGAGGTTTTAATCACATGGTCATGACTACATTCAGATTGTTTTACCCAGCCATCAGTACCCGCTGTAGAAGAAAAACTGAATTTTTATGCAAATTTTCATACTCACCATGAGAAAAAAAAAGCAAGAGTCACATAAAGTGTTTCTCCAGTTACTTCCTGATAGATGTAAGCAGACAATACTGAAATACACACAAACTTGAAAGGCAGGTGCACTTGTGTTTATGTTTCAAACATAATACCATCCTGAGCAGATAGGTGTAGCTAATTGGAGAGCCATTACAGCAGGTTCTGTTGTGCAACACTCTTTAAGGATTGACATTTTAACATTTATTATAACCTTTTGGAGATGTCTGTGTGTACCATATGCAAACAGCATCCAATTAACTTGCTATTATGATAGAATTGTTTGGGTGGGAAGGAACCTTAAAGAACAGCTAGTTCCAACCCCCCTGGCATATGTCCTATTTGGTATAAAGCTGAGGAAGTACGAGGGTCAAGCATCGTCTTCTATGGTCAGCATCCAAGCCTTCAATCCCAGCCTGTGTGTTCCCGAATCGAGCTCCTGTCTGCCACTGAGTCCAGCCTGGGACTTGCTCAGTGCCTGCCCCACAGCACCAGTGGTGATGTTTGATATTGGTTTTGTATATATTTCATTACTGTATTGTTATTATTCCATTAAAGGTGTTTACTTTTCCAGTCTGTAAGCATCTCTCCCTATTCCCTTTCTCTTCTCCTTTGGGAAGGGATAGAAGTTAATAGCAAGCATCTGTCATTCACCTAGTGGCTGGCCCAGCCCTAGCCCTTCACACCACATGTATGAAAACATGGAACTACAACTCCAGTTTTAGACTTAATCCATGAGCAACACTCACAGTTATGCCTGCAATATAGGTATACTGACCTTGATTCAAGTACGTAAGAGTTTCATCATATAATTTCACTGCTGGAGACGTTGCAGCACACATAACATACTGGAAGGGTGGATGTTTGGTCTCATTTTCTTGTGGAAGGCTGGAATCTTCCTGTTTGAAAATAGGTAGTGCCAAAACATCGCTGAAAAGAACAAACACAACTTAGTGAGACCACTGGCCCTATTTTACCTGAAGTTAAGGAAAAAGAGTTATTTGTGGCTTAAAAAACCACATACATACAATGGAATACATGCAAAACTGTGTCACTTTGAGTTTATTAGTGAAACTCATGTGAGCAGTATCCAAAACATCACACAACTTGTTACAGAATTAAATACCCTGTATTAGAAATATATTCCTTTTCCTTACATACAGTAATCCATCATAAAGAATACTTCAAAGAGATCAGTGAGTTCTGTTCAAAGAGTTCTTCTAGCACTGAACTTTTGTTCCTGATGAAATTCTATCGGCACATCCATGAATCTTCCTTTGAAAATCAGTTTCTGGACTGAAGGAAAATCTCTCACACCACCTCACCTGTTGATTCCATTTTTAAATTACATATGTCTTTTATTTCTTTTGCATTGATCACAATCATAGATTTAATACATTTTTAAAAAATAATTACGCACATCATATCTGTATTGCACTGTTAATTACACATGTTATCTGTATTGTACTGTGATTTACAGCTTGTACTCTAAAACTTATCAGGAATAATAGTTTTTCCTGTTCCTCATTTCTGTGAGAGTCTGCTTTATTTAAAGAGAACTCTCTAATTCCTTTTCAATTCCTGCTCACACTTGAAGAATCAGAAAATATCAGTATCACAATCAATCTTACAAGTGTAATTGCAGCCAATATTATAGCGGCACAGAAGGTTTTAGTAAAGACTAAGTCAACATAGGTGTGAGAAGTGCAGCTGAGGCACCCCAACTTTCCATTCAGAGCACGTGCCACATACAGTTAAGTTAAAGACCAGCCACACGACCACTTCCCTGGCTACCTGAAAGAAACTACATTGACCTGAAAGAGGAAATACTTATGAGCAGTTAAAAAATCTAAGAAGTTTGCTTATCCCTTGTAAAGACTGTACAGTCTCTCCCACAAATAAAGTTCTAAAAAGACAAAAAAACCCCAACCCAACCACAAACCCAACAAAACCCCTAAGATGTTCCTTCCCACTAGGAAATGCTACAAACAGGCACAAAAGCAGGAGGAGGCAGGATGCTGTCCAACAAACCCCAGTACAATAACCACACCTTACAGCTACTTGTGAGCCAGCTCCCCAGACCGGAGCCCAGAGGCGGCTGGATTCCTTTATTCACTACAAAGGAAGATAATGTGAAACACCCTCTGAAGAGAGGCAGACGCTTGTACAACAGTTACACACACAAAGGGAGCATCCTATCCAGAGGCAGGAGACAAAATGTCATCGATGGGTGGGCTGCTACACCAGGATGACTCAGAAGAACTGGATGCTTCATGCCTTGCTGTCAGTCAGCAGAGCAGCCCAGCACGAGAGGGATCACTGCAACACCCAGTGAGAAGCTCTGTCCCAAGAAGAGCCTTCTCCACCAGGAACAGATGCTCCTCATGCCCTTTGGCACATAACACCCTGGTCTGGTCTGTGTTTTTATGAAGGGGAACTTTAAAATGGAAAGAACACGGAAACAGTTGCAGTGTTTAAGATACACACATCAGAGTCGAGGTGAAACAAGGAAGGCATGCAAAGTACCTCACCAAATAAACAGCCTGTAATTCTCAACTAAGTTCTGCAGCACTTGCTTTCAAATAAGACTCAAGTGAAGTTTAAAAAGAGAAGCCTTTTGTGTATTTACAAAAAATAACTTCCAAGCCTTCATATTCCACCCACTACTTTAAAATGCATCTGGTCTGGCTTAATAATGTGTGCTGTGGTTAATGAATTAGTTAAATTAACAGACAAGGCACTGGAAGCCAACAAATATAAATGGAAGTCAAATTTAGCCAGCTTTAAACCTGCTTCTGCTAATACTTACTAAATGGTAATGACTGCCTGCCATTGAGGAATGGCAAAACCAACAAAGACACCCAACTCCTCAACCCTACAATTTAGCTGTAAAGAGCATCATGTGCATTTTGAAATGCCACCACTCAAAAAAAAAAAAAAAAAAGCTCTGGCAAACAGCAGAAGAAAAACATAAGAATCTTCATTTATTTTCCCAGATAAAAAGTATACATTCTTCCTCATAAAGGTGTCTTATAGGTACCAATACATTTCAAAGGGGAAAGAAGCCAATGCAATTTAAATTACATCTTTAAATACCATTTAAATAATAATTTGATTTCTTCACTCATAAAGAATAAAATAGCAGTGTTTTCACCTTTAAACATAGACTTGCTCCCATCTAAAACCAGATAAAAGCTGCAGGCAATTAAAAAGAGTCAATAAGGTATGCAAAAAGCATTTGAAATTAAGATTTTGAAGCGTCTGTGATAAAGAAATGTTAACTGATTTAAACCCAACTATTAACTCCTCTTCAAAAAAAAAAGTCATGTATGTTTTCTGACTTCCACCAAGGAAGCTGCAATGAAGCAACTGCTCCATCCCTCAGCTGCTGTTGTATGGCAACGGGGGATGACCACTTTCATTCAACACCCACGAGCCTACAGGTCAGCAAGGCACAAGGTCTGTGCAGCACTGGCATCAAGAACTTCTGCTCCCTCCCCCCATTCCCCTCGACACGCTATTTTTCTGGGCTAGGCTGGAATCTCTACTAATACACAGCTACACAACTGAGGGTGGTAAAAGCAGGAGATAAAAATCTTACTGTAGAGGAACCCCCATCCTACCCAAAATAACTCGAGGGCAGGCAGAATGAGTACAGCCCATTTCCCTCCTCATTACTGGATACAGGAACTGGGGAAGGAACTGCTAATGTCTCCGTTTACCTAGGAAATCATTGGGAACACACAGCTTTCAGAAACACAAGAATACAAAGAGCATTCCACCCAGTTCTGAGGCCAAAACCCCCTATTGTTTATCCTTGTATTAGTTCAAATAGGAACCATCTCAATATCACAGCAATGAGTATTTACTACAAAATAAAATTCTTCAGCACAGCTGAAGAACAGATGTGAGGTGTACTAGTGAGTAGAAGAAGAAAAGGAGGAAACCCATGGGAAACAGAAGTTTAGTGGGTTTAGTGGCTTTACCTACACCCAAGAAAAGCACCTTTAAGTGACAAACTGCATATAATACATGTTATTATGTATACCATAGTCTTAAAAACTACAGACGTCCTACATGGTGGTCTTTCTACCACCTCTAATTTTATACTGATTATAAGGTCCAACAAAAACCAAACAAACCAAAACAAATAACAGGAAAGCAGGTCAGTCTTCTCAGTTTGGGCATTTTTCTCTCATCTCAGATACAACTTCTACATTTATAACGAGTCAATGCCCTGGCAGTGCAAATTATCTGCCCCCAATAAATCCATGTTTGTGTATAATTTAGCATCCTTCAGCCATTTTCCTGCTTGCCTGGTGAAATTTGAGTTGTGCTGGCCCAAGGCAGACAAGCAACAGGCTCTTTCACTACCAGCTTTGCTCAGCTTATTTAACACGGCAAAGAACCTCTTACCTGAACTGGAGCACCCACTGGCAGAGTCACCCAGATGGAGGAAAAAGGTGCTTTCCAAAAGAGCTACAGTTGAAATTATTTCAGGCTAAAGGAGAAAAGAGCTTTGAGAGACTGATACTGTTTTGTTTTTTTCCTCCCTGCCACTGATAACTTTTCATCTTGTGAAGTAAAAGACTAATTTACTTCACTTGTTCCATCTAAGTGAAGTTTGGACTACTACAAGCAAGCTGAGGTGTAAACGAATAGCAATGTTTTGTGTAAGTAGCATCTGCTGTTAGACTTCTTGTATCATTTGAAACAGCAGATCTATCAAGGTTTACTCTCCTGATAGAAGGAACTCAGATGAAATTCTTGAAACTGTTAGCTCCAGTGAGAAAAGTCTTATCTTGGACCCTCACAGTCTGTTACCTAAAGCACTCAACTGAAAGTGTTCTTTCTTCCTGGAGGAAGAAGAAAGTTTTCCCAGAAAAACAAACAGAAACAGTCTTCATTACACACACCAAAAGCAGGCAGCAAACACACCTCCAACACCCCATCTCAGCTAGCTACATGCTACAGAAGCTCAGAAATGAAACTTCACCACAGCAAGTAGCAAAGTTTGGAAGAGGACACAAGGCGTGTGGTAACACTTGGACCAAAGCACCCAGTAGCATGGATCCTGTATGAGAAGCCATCCTGTCATGTAGCCTGTGTGTGCACAGTACAAAAAGACCAAAAAAAAAAAAATAAAAAAAAAATCTAAGTTATCCTTCTCCTACACTTGTGAAATGTGTTTGTCACCCTCAAAAATCACCTTCCTTCCACACTGAATACTCTTTTCAGCACTTTTTCTGAAGCATTTAAAAAACCCCAACCACTACCTCCCCTCCCCCAATCTGCCTAATAGTGGGGTCACAAAATAAGTGAAGAACCTCCTATCTTTACAAGAACAAGAACTAGTCTATTATCAAAATTCAAAGTGACCGCCCATCAATCACCTGCCTTATCTCTCGTCTGCTTTGTATACTTTTGGGTGTGAGTACTAAAGAATCCAAGAACATGCAGGTCTTTTAAAAACTTTAAAGCACAGGTTACAAGGACAAATACCTTGAGAAAAATGTTTCTCGAGTGATGCTGGAATCAGTGACAATCTCAAAGCCAAGCTCTGCACTGCTACAAGGTCTGAACAAAAAGCAAGTCTGCTGTGAGATCAGGCCCCTGGAAGAAGTTTCTGGGAAACAACTTGTCAAGAAGTGCAAGACGAACGAGAAACCAGGCGCAAACATAACGCTGCTGCTGGGCACCCTAAACCCCATCACACACAACCTCACCTGGTTAAGTGCCTCAACTTGCAAGGAATCTGGTACAAAATGCAAACAAACCAGTCAAAGAAAGAACAAATATCCCATCACCAAAACCTGCATCTTCCTAAGCTCTTGAAGGTACCAAGGAGGAGCTGTAAAATAGTCTCTGTTCACAACTAGGAATCCCTGGTTCTCCACCTGCTCCTCCAGCACAGGGAGGTCAGGTAGCCATCGTATCCAGATTGCTCCTAAGTGAGGAAAAATGCATAAATATGAGGGATAAACGTGCTGCCTTGCTCTCAACTCTGCACATCCACCCACCACAAGAGGTGACACAGGAACAGAGAAGATCAAATACATTATGCAACGTTTAAAGTCTTTTCCTTAAGAATTAAACTGGTTTCCCTTGATTCCCTTGACAGGTGTTTACATATTTGAGCACCTGCTCAAAGAATCAAGCTCCATTCTAATCGCTACATATAATTGTATTTTACAGAGTCTAGATGTCAGTGAAAAATTATTTTTTCTGCAGTGCAATACATAAAAATAGAACAGACCACTGCAACAGAAGCTTTTTAATGTATTCGGCAGAGAACACTGTGTACATTTTGGGGGGGGGGGAAAGGAAGGGAAGAAAAATGTCAGGATACCTTAAGCAAGTGCTCCTCTGAAAAAAAAACACCAAACCCACAACATAACCAGTAGCAGAGCCTTAAGAGAGTGGGAGGCGTTAGGGGAAGCATAAACAGTCATTTTGTCTGTAAGAAAATAAGAGCAGCCACAAGCAAAACAAAGCCTGAATGAGATAACTCCATTTTTTGTACAGACTTTCCTGTTTCAGAACCAAGAGTCGCTGTTTTCAACTCAGTTTAATAAACTTTGGGTTTTAATCTAGAAATACATACCAAAACAGCTACTTCTGACAACCATCAAAGTCCCCAATGACAGGCTTCAATCTCAGCACTACAAACGGCATTAGAACTACAAGTGTTTAAATAAATCCATATACTAAGCTTCCAAATTACAAGTAAAAACCACAGTCATCAAGGAACTTGTCTAAATATTAATGTTCATTTAACTTAAATCAGCTCATTGATCAAACAGTTATATGAGAAATAGAAGTTTTCTAGAGAAATAGTAGGCAGCTCCTGTAACTTAGTGTCTCAAATAGCCTCCCATGTTTTAACAGTTCACAGCAATGACCAGCAGCCCCCAAAATGGCACAGTTCTTGCTGTTTTATCATGGACACGATGATAGATTTGTTAGAAATGATTACGAGACTCTTAAATCTACACAATGGTGTCATTTCAACCAAAGCTAACAGTGACACTATCACTAAAGGTACGATGGTTTTACACGTTGCCTAGCAGGGGACTGACATATCTAGGTGACAATAATAATAAACCAGTTACATTCTCTGGTTATAGATGGCTTCTTACAGCATGAGAAGATGTTAGAGCAGCAATCAGAGAAAACTAGCTTCAAGATTTCAAGGGAATTTTGAGCACTATTTAAAATCATGTCAATCTGCAGAGGAATTCTGTCCAGTTAGCTTCCTTTTTGAAAAAAAAATAAATACAGTTACTGGTCAATAAACATGAACAATTTTCTTAATAAGACTAAACCCAGGAGGAATCCTGTATATTCTGCTTCTGCTGACTGATCAGCAACTCGAAGCAGCATCAACCACACCATATTTTAACAACCCTAACAAGTGAAAGGGTTACATTCTTCTACGTTCTTTCTGTATGGAAGTGAGAGTAATAATCAGCTTCTGCACACAGAAATCCTAAGAAGAACTGGATCAAAACAGAGAAGGAGGAACAGTTCCTGACCAAGAGTGCAAGCTTTATCCATTGGTCTTGGCAAGACGAAAAGAGAACCTGAAACGGAACACTGAGAAGCCATCTCAGGCACCTGCCACAGCTGCCCACAAGACCTGCCACACCGCTGCCTGCGGGGAACATTCTCTGGACAAAACCAGGACAGAAGCAGGATAAAATCTGAACAAGCTGACTATAAAATCAGGAGGACTCTCATGAAGAGAGACAAATCACCTCACTCTCTCAACTGGATAGTTCGCAAACTTATTTCTAATTAAAATTTAAAAAAATAAATATCACATTGCTCCCCCCCCAAACCTCATCAAATACATATTCCACCTTAAACCTGATGAGCTTACAATCCCAAGTTGGGAGCAAAAGAGCCTTCATTTCCATGTAGCTGAAACCCTTTGTAACTCCAAACAAAGACAATGCAAGTTCCAGCACTTGACCTGAAGGCACTGCTTTAAAATATATATTGGTAGTTGAAACTCGTTGTGCTCTCCAAGTTCCCAGTAACTCTGAGAGAGAAGATATCTTCCATATATCCTAGGCCACCAAAACTATCAAACGCCAGTGTTTTGCCTCTGCAGACTCTCAAAATACTAATCTTGTCAAAAACTTTAGATTAAAACGTCTCATGGTGTCCCCATAGCAGTTTCCCTTTCTCACTCAGGAATCCACACGTTCTGCCCACAGCCAGGACAAACTGTACTTGTTTCCAAAAAGAACAGTTTTATCTTAGCTTTAAAAAAAGCACACCCAAGTGCTATTTAAAAACTTTTACTGTAGAACTTGGGAAACAATCACAAGGTAAAGAAAGTGACAAGCTGATTAAGAACAGAAAAAACTACATGGCGAGAAGAAAAAAAAAAGTCAGCCACATACTACGTAGAAATATGAAAGAATAAACAGACTGATTAAAGTACAACCATACTACTGCCCTATTAACTACCACAACGTTTGCTGGCACAAGAAAAAATTATCTTTTAAGCGTCAGAGAAAACAGATGCAGTTTATTATGAACCAGATTATATTCGCCGAGTCAAAGATGAGCATCTTGTGAAACATGGGGGGCAATTACATAGCCAAATGACAAAGAAATAGAATTTTTACGGTAAAGATGATACATAAAGGGCAAAAGCATCCCAGCCTTAGCAGCAGCCCACCCTTCCAGAGGGCTACCAGTAGAAGGGGAAGGCAGGGGACCGACGGGGGCAGCCCTTTCTCGCCACGGGGAGCACACGGCAGCCGACATCGGTGAAGAGGCGGCAACAGCAATCAGGAGACACCGGGCCGGCCTCCACCACGCGCCTGCTCCTCGGGAAGCGCCTCCGGGAGACGGATAAAAATAAATAAATAAATAAATAAAATAGACGATGGGTAAGCCCCAGCTCCTTCCCGCGCTCCCTGCCCCGCGGCGAGTTACCTCATGCTGTAGGCACCGGCTCCCAGCTCCTGCCCGATGCCGGAGAGGCTGGCGTCGAAGTCGTGCACCAACCCAGACTCGATCACTTCATCCATCTTCAGCACCCACGCCATCTTCCACCGCCGCCCGCGCTCCCGCGCCGCCGCGGGAGGAGCCGGACGGGGAGGAGCCGCTCAGCCCCGGAGCCGCCGCCGCCGCTGCTGCTGTTCCGCAGGAGACGGCGTCTCGGCGGGCGGCACCGGGAGAAAGCGAAGGGCTGAAAGGGCGGGGGGAAGGGAAAACGCGTACAGGACGACAGGAGAAAGAAAAGGGAGTCCGCGTTCAGCTTCGGGGAGGCCCTTTCCCCGCGGCGCGACCAGGGCGCGGGGTCGCTCTCAGCATCCTGCGCTCGCCCGGCCGCCGCGGGGGGCTGGGGACCGGGCGACCGCCGCCTCCTCCTCCTCCTCCGCCGCGCCCTTCCCCGCCGCCTCCGACCGGACGCTGCCCAGGGCCGCCGCTGCTTCTGCCACCGCCCGAGCTCCGACCCAGCCCAGCGGCGCCTTCCGCCGCATCATTCGGAGAGAGGGGGAGGCTGCGGCGGCGGCAGCAGCGGCAGCAGCAGCGCGGGCACCCGCAGGGAGCCGCCGCCGCCGCCGCTCGCCTGGCGCGGCTGGAACGCCGCTCACGCCAACATGGCGACTTCTTCCACCCCCTAGAGGCTGCCGGGGCGGGGCCTTCCCGCGCTCGGGCCACCGATTGGCTGCTTGGCGCCGGGAGGTCCAATCAGAGGAGGGCGAGGAGGGGCGAGGGGGAAGCCCTGCCAATGAGCGGGCACTTCCTCAGGCGAGGAGACGTCATCGGGTGACAGGGTCCGGCGTGCACCGCGGTGGCGCGCTGCCTTCCCCCTTCCGCCGCCGCGCAGCATGCTGGGAGTGCGCTCTCCGGAAGCGGAAGGGCGAGGAGCCGCTCAGGAAGTAGCGTCAGGGCTCTGCCCTCGCCCTTCGCAGCGGCAGGGGCTCCGGGTTCCTGCCCCGCTCGGGCTGTAGCGGGGGGTCCGGGGCGAGGGCCCCAGCGCTACCTGCCTGAAAGAACGCGACCCTGGGGCAGGTTAAACGATGTTTAACAATCTTCCGTACGAGGGGGAGAGAGGAGAGCAGGCACGAGCAAGGAAGGCAGAAATACTGACATTTAGTGTGCTGCAGAACACACTCGAGAAATGCTCACCCCCACCCTAGAGCCTGCAGTCAGAACTGTTCAAATACGAGTTTCCAAAAACTTCTCCCATGAAAGACTCCAAGACGCAGTAAGTTTTAATAATTCGTATTGAGAATAATGGCCTGGCAGAGGGAGATGAAGAACTGGAGCTGCCAGTGGTATAGACCACAATCCTGTCCCCGCTGGTCATACAACACTTAGTCCAATGCAGGTGTGCTAACAAGGTAACCCCCAACTTCATATAAAGAAAGGTTAAAAAAAAAAACCAAACCCCTCAAATGCTAATAATTCAGAAAATGGTTAAATATTTCATGAGAAATTTCAAGCAAACTGCAGAAAAATACCAAGACCAAGCAGATTTTGATGATACAGTGACACCTGCTTCAAGTACAATTGCACAAGCTTTTTGAAAGATGAGTTAGGAAGGCCCCAAGTTCATTAATGATTAACAAATCTGTTGTTCAAAAAAGTACATACGACAATAATCTCAAAGATTAAAAAGCAGCACACTGACAGTAATTTCTGGTTTTTAAAACCAATTTCTACGTTAAGACTGCCAGCTTCTCCACAAAGCGGTACTTGTATTTTTGCTGCTGTTACTTAGCATACTACAGTAGTGTCTACAAAAGCAGCTAGAACAACTGTTGCTGGGTAATTACAGAGTTTTAACTGAGAACTCAAATCTTACACTAAAAATCACCTCGGTAAGTGATAGAAAAGAAAGTGGTGGTTTGTGGGAAATGAAAAGTGATGCACTTTCTGCTCCTGACCATCAGAGATAAGACAGGATCCAAGAGCAGAGGAGCCAGTTACAGTTTGATTTATGCATAGCAGAACTGGTTTATCTGCTTACTACACACACATCAACATACCTACAACCAGTTACAAGATCATAAAGTGAAGATTTTTATACTGGGAGTTGTATTTTTCTGACAAATCCCAACCTCTGCTGAGGGCATCTCAAAGTGGATACAGTCAGATGAAGAAGGGGGGGACTGGAGATGTGAGTGTTGTATTGAGCCATGAAGTAATCTGTTCAAGAGTGGACCACATAATAAATTGAAACTCAATTAACATCAAGATTATCTAGAATCTCTGAGCCTAGCTCCTGTCAAAGCATAATAATTTTCAATTATATGAAAAATCTGATTATTGTACACAAGTAACATTTTAGTCACGAAAAGGTAAAGTGTGTTCAGAGCTCACAGGAATATGCTGATGCAATAAACTCTGTACTGCATCAGAATTTTAATGCAAAGCATTCAGCCACAGTGCGTGGACTGAGACGACAAGCAGCCCTGAGCCTACCCATCAGCTGAGTTTCAGCAGATAAAGTGGTCACGAAACACAGTTTTAAGTCTGTGTTCATCCATATAAACAGTTTTATCCCCAGACTGCAAACGTAATTTGAAAAAAGAAACAAAAAATTAACATATCTGTGACTATGAAGCAGTGAAAGATCCCTCCTGCTGTGACCAGCGCACAGGCACGGTGGTGTGGTTTGGGAAAGTCATGGAGCTGTAGTAAAGCACATCCCCACTACACTGACTGCACTGCTCAAACTGTTCTCAGAGGGTCTGTGATCACCCGCTCCATTTGAAGGCTTGACCTTCTGAATTCTCAAAGGCTGTGCAGTCTGCATTCTTGTGTGTTATAGCATTATGATAATTATTATTAATATTAGAAATCACCCCAGTTCTTTTCTTACCGCAGGTAGCTGCTGTTACTGGTGGGATACTGGTGATGGTGATAATGTTCAGGCTGGCTGTGCCAGAAAAGCATTTTGGGATGGGATGAAGCGTTGTGCTCAGCTAAGAGATGATCACTGCAGTGATGGGAGAGAGGAAAGAAAAAACAAATACACACAGTCAGAACAAAGTTGCGCTTAGGGCACCTCTCACACCTTTACATTTACTTGCTACCAGCAAGTTGGCTGGCATTGTTCTCTCCAGAAGAGGCAGGTAGCTGAGGCCTTGGCTGGCTCCCACCTACTGCTGCCCAGTTTCAAGGCTTTATTACTAACTGATGTGCCATCAAGTGCAAGTATCACCGAGCAGGACTGCCTGTTACAGAGCTGGGAGAAAGAGCCATTTCCCAGAACTGCTGCCTCAGAGCTCTGTCCAGCTCCCTCTGTACGCAGCCCACGCGAGGAACACAACAACCTGCACAGCAGTTACTGACTGGAGAGAAAAATTTAAAAGTGGAATAAAATGATGTCTTTAAGGCAAGCAAGATGCCTTCTCTGTGGGGTTCAGACTGTATTGCTTCAGTCTGTTCATTCTGTACATGTTCAAATGCTAGGCTGCCCCAGAGTACAGCTTCAGAGTTACCTTCTTGCCATTAAAAACAATCAAAAAACCAAACCCCAATGAAAACACTGTCAAAGTGCAAGAAAACTATTTACTCCAACACCTGCCCACACCACCCTTCAATATGAAAATATACTGGGATGCAAACCAGCTGCTTGGGGCACTTGTATCTCGGGGCCATTAGCTTGCCTGAGTTTGCAGCCAGGTTTGTAATACCTACTTTAAAACACACCAAGTAGTACTGTGTGATCTCACCAAGACATGGATGCTCAAAAATAAAAGGGAGCATGCATCCAAAAACCTCATCTGAAATCGGTTACCTGCAGAGGGCACCCATTCTACTTCAAATAGAAAGCCTACTGACAAATAGTAGTAGTTAGTTGGGAGGAGAGGTTATGCCAAGTTTTTTTTGTTTGGGTTTTTTTTTGTTTGTTTTTTTTCGGTTTGTTTTTTTTTATTTTTTATTTAAATGCCACCTGCACACACTGTTTGTTCCCTGCAGTTTATTCCATAAAAAGATACTTTAAAAAACATACTGCAATATTGTGACAACAATATGAAAATCAGAATATCAAAAGAGCAAGGTTCTAGAAAACAAGAAGGAATTATTTCTTACTAGCAATAGTAATATGCAGCAGACAGAAAAAAAAAATAATGGTCAAACAAACATTGTTGGTTGCTTTTTTCACAGCATGAGGCAGATCTTTAACTCCCCATCTTGCTCCACATCAAACACTACAAACAAAAAACAAAGGCCAGAATAATAAAAGGAATTGTAAATAAGGGAAGAGAAAGAAACACCCAAAAGCAATGCTGCCCAGAAAAGCCGACGGGAATTGGGACTGCTGGCTTAGCAATCCTAAGAATTTTCTCTCCCCAGAGGCAGTGGAGTACTTTGAGGAGGGCTGTCACAACACAGACCTTGTGCATCTGTATTGATGTTTCCTCCAGCAGGAATAGGAGCTGGAGGAGTGTTTTCAAGGTTAGTTTTTCCACTTACACATCTATATGTAACTGCATACCCTCAGTAAGCACCCTCCCAGCAGATGTAAAGGGCTGGGTGAGTCGCACTCACCACTACTGCATTTTTTTTTTTAATAATGAATTTGATTCTAGCGACTGTAGAAGTGGTATCCTGCTATCCAGCTTGCTCCATCTACTGGCAAGTTGTAAAATACATTCAGGCAAATGTGTTAAGTGTGTGCAGCACGTTGTATTTGGAAGCCCCATTTCTGATGCCAACTTGCTGCTGTTGAAAAGAACCACCCCAGGGGAGCGCAGGCAAGCAGTTGCCAATTAGGCTACTGGCCTGGGTTTACCCTGGATGTCTCCAGTGTGTACAGTGAGAGCCATTAAGCCTCAGTACTTGGGTTCTGATTTCATCCCTCTCTGGCATAAAGTTTCCCAGATCTGTCATAAGGTTTCCCAGATCTTAACAAAGCTCTGACTCCACCAACCGCAGTAGCAGGCTATGGTAAAACCCAGGAGCAGCACAGCCAAAGTGCCTGTATGGTCTCTTACCTTTGATTTTTCAGGGCTTACAGTTATGTAGATTAAAAACAACTGAGTCATTGGTTATATCCAAAAAGTTACTGCCTCAGAGAGGTCGGGTGTTTATCAGCAGAGGAGGGTGAAATGATGAAGGCTGTTGTGGTCTTGGTTTCCAAGTACCCGCTTCTTCCAAAAGGCAGAAATTTCATGCCTGTGTTGCAGGCACCCCTCGTGGTATGCAAACTATTTGTAACCTGCCACTACAAACCAGCATACTGCTCTGTGACCACAGTTACTGGCATTGTAAGCAAAGCAATGCTGAAACTGGGGACTTGCATGCAAAAGCACTGCAGAATAAGAAAATTTGCCTCCCTTTTCCCTCTAAGAGTAGACAAGATGCTTGACTTAGCACTCACAGAAGCTTGGAGTTCCTTGTATGGGAAGTACTAGGCAGAACATGTATGAAGGTTATTATTGAACATGAAATTAAACACTACCAGGAAAAAAAATTAATTAAAAATCAGTATTTTCTTTCTTCTCTTTACAGTATTTGTGTTTTGACTGATCTTTGTCGGAAACAATATATGGGTAAAGCTTCCAAGTACAGCATAGCTTACTTGTTTAAATCAGGATAAACTTGCCAGGTTCTATTCAATTCTGGTAGTTCACCTCATGAAACACTCACGAAACACACCCACACCAGCTGCCCTTGACTAACCTCTAGAAATACAGGTATGTGGTTACACAGTCCTGTGAGTTTAGGGAAAAATAAGGTGAGTTTGTTTACCTTGTGCTGTTTATTGTTACGGGGCTATTTTTGTTTCTTGCTTTATGATCTGCTCAGTAAGTACTAAAACAGATCTCAAAGAAGCACTGTATACACAAGCAACAAAACATTATTTATTTAAAAGATTTCTGGTTCTAAAGCTTGTATATGGCATGCAAAGTCCTACCTGAAATTTAAGGTGGACACGACCAATGTTTTGCTAGTAGGTGGATCTGCACTGGAGTCACATACTGTAGCATATGGTGCCTGAAAACTCTGATTTGTAGGCACAGATTTAGACAGCAACATGGCCCAGAGAGGACTTCGATTTCATCTCATATCTGAATCAAAACTTAACTTAGCAGGTTTGTATGGCTGCAGCAAAGGACGAAGTTGTAGTTTTCTTGGTTTGTCTTTTTTGTTTTGTTTTTTGGTGGCATTTTGGGTTTTTTGGAAGATTCAGAAGCCTGTGAAGGTGGAAAAGTTCAGGTGTTTTGTTGTTTTCCTATCCTATGCTTCTGTGCACCTATTTGGTAGCCTAAAGATCAGTGTTTGGACTCCCAGACTGCTGCAGCAGTGTAGGTGTCCTGCATGTACTGACACAGAACAGAGAGTTCCCTTCCTTCCCATTCCTGACAGAGTCCCTTTAACCCAAGGCTCTGAGGCAGCTGAGGGATCCTGCCAGCTCCAACATACTTCTAGCATTTGGCTGTCTTGGCTTTTTGGACACAATCCTCCAACACCAGTGTTTTCCTCTTAAATTACAACACAGAAAGCAAGGCATCCTGTATTCCAGGAAAATCCCCTTCCTAAAAACATTACAACCCATACAGGATTTTTAAGAGCTACAACCTGCAGGGGGTTACGTTAAGTATACACACCATGTCTGTCTCTCTCCTATTCTATAACAACCCTCATTTTCCACTTTATAACTGAGCAAAAATCTTACACAGTTCAAGCAGCAGCAGCTCATTAATAGACTCCTGAGAAAGGGCAGCCTCTGGTAAAACCAGCAGTTACCTTCAAGTACACTTCTAAGAAGTTTCACCTGACAATTTCTGAACAATCAGGTAACAACCAATTAAGATCCCTCCTTTCAGGCAAATAGAGGCTACAGAGAGCAATGCATAAAAACTCCTTAGGGAAAGCAGATGATTTTGGCTGGGTAAAAGGGTTCAGTTGATTAGTCGGCCAGCATGGCCCCAGCTGAAACATCAAAAACTGTCTCCAACACCTCAGAAATTCTCTACATAAAATACAACTATCTGTAATAACACCCAGTGTGGTGAAAGATGATTTATCCATGTCAGTTTAAGGTGTGCTTAAAGGACTAAAAATAACAGCCCCAAAATTACTGTTTTACCAGATTGGAGGCTTTTTGGACTTGTATACAAGTAGTTACATTTCAAATGTATTGTTTCAGACTAGCAGACAGATTAATTCAGCATTTTGAAACATACTAATCTGTGATTCTAACTGAAACAGACCCATCCAGTTTCCCTACAGGCTCACGCTTCAGCTATTTAAACCAAGCTGAAATCAGTTTCCTTGTCTTCCCTGGTATTTTAACAGGAGCTACATATGCTCAGGCCAAACGAACTGTGCTAAGAAATGCTGGGATATTTTTATTTCTCCCTCCCCACCTCACACAGGCAGCCTCTCAAAGCCCAGGACAGATGTTTGCCTTGGAATCTAGCCTGACAAACAGTTAACAGAACTGGGTCTAGTACTGGTTTTAGTGTGAGTTTAGAGAGGCCCAAAGACTTGTGTTGGGGGCCAACAGCACTATCTCGGAAAGAAAGCACACTGAAATGGAAATCTTGTGAAACTTTTGATGTCCAAGATAAAATGTTGTTACCTTTCTACCTCCTGCCAATGGTAACAAGCCTGTATATCAAACAGTTATATGCAGGTATGTTGCTTTTTCCACTGATGAAAGCTATTTTCCATGCTTCACTATCCATCATTTTTTCCAATCTTACTCTCTCAAAATATGGTTCTTTAGGATCACTTCTATCTACCTAAAATATATCAAGAGTTACAGAATTTTTATATTTGATAGAAATCATACAGTATTCAAAAACTGCTTGCAAAATACCATTGCAAAGTTTCCAAGAGTTACTGTTTAACAGCAATTAACAAGCATAGTTGCAATTCTGTCCCAGAAGAAACTGCCTGTTAGCAAACTGTACTCAGTAGGAAACGTCTCAATAAATGTGCTCATGATCCTAAAATCCTACCAACAAATGAAGACACATCTTTAACTGGGATAATCCAAACGGCACTGCTTGGGAACCCCAAGATCTTAAAATATTCTTAAATACACACATACACAATATATTTATTACCAAAAAAAGTAAATTAAGTTTGATTTTTCTTTTTTAATTGCCAGACTAGCACAGTTAGTTTCTCAGAGTTCCCACATTACTGAAAATCGGTGTTTGAACTAAAAATAAACTAAAATTTTAATCTGATGAAGGGAACATTTATAATATACAAAGCAGGTCTTTAAAGTAAGTGCTTCTACAGAGATGGAAGACAATTACAAGATGTAGGGAGGGAAAGTTTAAGAAGTTTTCTTTAGAGAATGTAATGTGAATATTGACTTTCACCTTCTCTGGAAGTAGAGTACAACTGCAAAACCAATCATTTTATTATTTTAATTGTGAGAAAACATCAGTTTTCTTTCTCTAGATCATCCTCCGTTATCGGAACTGCCCATTGAGCCCCATCATATTTATATTTCTTGTAGTCTGTGTTTGTGTTTTCCAAGTCCCAGCATGACACAGTGGGAGTTACCACAACCAGCTGAACCATTCTCACAAGCCTATCACGGGGAGCAACTGTAGCTTAATTCAACACATTTGGTCCTCAAGATTATTTTCTTTTATAATTGTTTTCAAAGAGACAATGTCACAATCAGAATGTAAATTCTTTTGTTGAAAATTAGACTGTGAACAGTCTGGGGCTTTTTGCATGGGTATGTTTGTGAATTTACTCAAATGTTTAAACATTCACAGAAACTACTAAGGATATGTTACGTGTTTGAGGATACAAGTGTTTGTTCTTTTTGCTCTTGGACTCAGACCGCAAATAAGAAAACACAACTCAATCTGTTCCAACCTTTATCTTCAAAAGTCAAACAAGCAACCCAACTTGGGAAAATTTACATCATCAGCTCTCCTTTCAATTTACATTTACCATCTCAACTTCCTTGCTAAGACTTCAACTGAACATAAATGTTACTCAAAATTCTTTAAAGCAAATGACACTCAAGTCCGAGACATCCAAGATACGCGTTTCCTATCCTGATTCTGCATGTAGCTTGCTTTCCTTCTTCCTCTATTTTTGAACCCAAACCCAACTGTGGAGAGTTACATTTCAGTATTCAAGTGATTGCAATGACCTATCTTTACAGAATATTAGAAAGAACATAAAGAAACCCTTCCTGAAAGAACAGCAACTTATAGTTGTCTTAATTTTTCCCAGATCTTTACACTAATCCATTAGAGAAACCACCTCCAACAGGAACATAAGGCATGACTAATCATTCCTTGAATGTAAGTGAGCTAATGTCTTCTTATAATATAGGAAATGAAGGCAAAAAGCAATGCAGTGAACTTGGTAACTGGCTGCAGTGGAAGGAATTTTGTTGCAAATTCTTACATTCTGATGGCTGCATGTAATAAAACCAGATTCTATCCACTGTAGCAGCCCCCTCTTTGTTGGAAACAGAACTAGTCATATCATAAGTAAAATAATAATTTAAATATATTGCTTTTAGATTTTTAATACATGGGATATCCACATTTAGAAGATTTAAACACTGCTCAGAAGCAAAACTGATGGTTAAACTGTGTAAATACCTTCCTCCTCCCCTATCTGAAGGAAAATTTTTCAGTCTTACAGGGAATAAAACACATTTCTTTCTTACCAGCTTTTTTTTTTTAACACATAGAAAAGTTAGGTTCATCCAGAATATATACTGTATGTTTCAATAACTTTTTTTCACTATGAAATAGCATCTTCAAAAAGATGACAAACAGTCATCAGAAATGATCCTCTGAAAATAAATACTACCTGTAGAAAAAAGAGGAATCACATATGGGATTATTAAGCTTAGAATTTGTGTGATTTTTTTTTTGTCTTTTTTTTTTTTTTAAGTGACTTTTCTGTATAATCAGAAAGTAAACTACAGGATTGTAGACTGAAAAATATTTTTGAAATATTAAAAAAATAAAATGCAAACAAAGTATAATGTACAAATAAATGAAACCGTAAACAAGAAACCTGTCTAAATCAAAGTGGTGTTCATCAGTACTCTATTCCATTTCCAACAAACATTTTTGTCCAGCATACCTATAGTCACAGCATGTTCTGAAATGCCAAGTCAGATTTAGTAACAAGAGTAAAAAAACCATTATTTGGACACATAAAACATGAAGATTAAGCTGATTTTTTTTTTAACCAATGTTGTATCAGTCACATTTATATTTTTTCTTATAGCATGTGATGAAATAAAAGAGAAAACCAGAATGTATACATTGCTAATTTTTTAAGTAATGTTATGTACATTTTATTGCCAGTATATGCACAATGGTAAGCGGAGAACTATAAATACACAATGTAATTAAACAGTAGAAAACAACAAGGATGTTACACATAACGAAGGAAAGAAAGAGGAGATACTATTTTCCAGATGCAGCTGCTAAAAAGAGCTAGTGATGAGTTATGACAGTCTTGGTTTTAAGTCTTCACATATATTTCTACAACTCTTCCTCCAGATAAATCTCTGCAACGGCACTGCTGCTTTAACAACCACATCTTGGCTCTTTCTATGGCATTCACTCCAAACTCAAGTGAAAACGACCTTTCATATAACTACAAACATCTGACTTAATTTTGATTCAGTTTTGCTTTTCAGGGTTCCTACCAAGTAAAGTACATAATGTGTTTCTTATGACATTTGGCTGCAATGTTGAATAGAATTTTCAATACACATTAAGTGATAATTTGGACCAAAAAAAAAATAATTTTCTGTAGATACTTCTTCCACCAGGTGCTATGTGCAGCAGGTCAGTCAAAAATTAGTCACCCTGAAGAGGTAGAGAGAATTTTAGCCTATCATAGATCATCATCCTTGGCACAGCTATTTTCTCTCTTACCAAGATACACTTTCTACAATTAGACAACATCACAAAGGGAAAAAAAAACGTCAGGGGGAAGAAAAAAGTTCCACCATTCCTGGGAATTGTACTGTTTCATCCCAGTTCTCAGTTAACTAGCTTGTTGCTTATATCCAAGAGCAAAAAAAAAAAAAAAAGGAAAAAAAAAAAGAGAAAAAGAAAAAGACAACATTTAGGGACACATTTACTTGATCTTTGTTCTCTTTCCATTATCAAGTTTATAAATACAAAGAACCATTATTCACAATAAACTACCTGTTCTTCAGAAATGGAAAAAACCAAACCCTGGAAACATTTCCACACCTTAATCCAGATGGGTCTTGAGAATGCTATTCAAGAAAATCATGCAAATAATTTGGTACAGCTTTCCCAACTCATCCAAAATATGTATTTTTTTCTTTAAATTAAAAGGTGGCAAGATCCATAGCATTTGTGACTGTTCCCCCTCCCTCCCCGGTTAAATTCAATGCAGAAAAACTCGGTGCTTTTAGGAAAGGTAGCGAATGAACAGTTTTCTGCACTGTTGTCATAAAATCCCATGTGAGTTACAATACAAGACTACTTGTTCCAGCCATTAGGTTGAGAGGAAACATTCTAGTGATAAAGATAAATACATACTGAGCATGCTTGGGCAGAGCACTCCATTCTGAAGCATCCTGCTTGAAGAACGAAAGGTGACAAGGATGGTTCACGTCCATCAAGTGACCATTAAACTCTGCTGCTGAAAAGCAGACTGCCACACTCTCACCAGGTCGGCAATGCTCCCCCGAAAGGGCTGTCTTCCACGTTAAGAGGTACTGGTTGTACCAGTCCTTGGCTGCACACACTAAATTCTTATTTATGCAACAAACATACAACCAATGAACAACATCACTTGTACAGAACTGGATCAATCCAGCTTTTTTTTTTTTTTTTTTTATAGGCATATTTCTCAATCTCCAGAATATCCCAAACAAGCTGTAAATAAGATGATGAACCACCAACACAGTGAACAAGTCTCACTGCAGTTCAGACTAGTTCAGCCTTGTTTCACATCACTTCTTGTTTCTAGCGAAGGACATGATACTCAAACAAAATAGCAATAAAAAGTTGTTAACTGCAGCTGAAAAAAAGCAACAGAATTTATATTTTAACTTCTGAAGCTTAAAGCATACCTTTTTAATTAGCATTAAAAAAAAAATCTTTTTTTTATACAGTAACACTGGCAAAAGTTAATGGGAAGACACGGAGGATTGCAAACGGGATAACTGATGGGTTAGATTATTTTTAAAATTTATTCTGCTTTGATCGACTGATGTTAATACTGTTTTTCCTTGGATTTGGAATAATTCTATTGCAAGAGTCACATGCAGGCTGAGGACAGCCATCGGTTAAAGAAAAAACAAAACAAAAACCACTAACAGAAAGGGGAAAAAATCCAAGAAAAATGTTCCAGACGTTGTATGTAAGAACTATCTTTTCAGTGAAGAGGGCCTTGCCCTTGCTTTAGGAGACCTGGTTAACTCTTGCCAGCTTCATTAGCTCTGTCCAGACATATCAGCCATTGTATCCCCTGGTCCAGAGCCTGTTTGTGCACGCTTGATGTAAAGGTTCAACAACTTCATCTGCAAATTTAAGCCAGAAATTCACTTTTAGTATTTGCAAACTGTACAGGCTACAGGAATGGTACAACAAAGGAGAGATTAAACCATTTTCTTTTTCTCAAAAGGAAAGCTGTATTTTACACAGTTGATTCAAAGGTAACACAGCAAACAGCAAAGCATCAAACACAGCAAAATTTGGCACAACTAAACTGCTCAAGCTTCTTTAAGGATGTAAAGAAGCAAATGATCTAAGGCAGCTAGATTAAGTCAGATTGAATATTTTCCTCAAATTAACACATTGTTCTAAATAAGGCAGGTTTGGTTGGTTGTTTTTTTTTTCTTTTAAGTTATTATTGAGGTTTTAAACCTCTAGTCACAAGTTACTGATGCTGGTACTTACTGAAGCTTCCAGCACTGCCTAGAATCACATTCAACACAAGCACTGCCAGAGAGCATTTTTAAGATATAACTGTCGTATTCAAAGATATACAAAATTAATTGTCCTGTTTTATTCTCAAGGACAAAGGAATTCACAATTAACATCCAGCTGTTTGCATGCAAAAAAACTGTATGTAAGAGGTGTCAGTAAAACCAGAAATATTCTCAACCAAAAAGGACCACAGACTGATTACTATTATTATTGTTTCAAATTAGAGGTACTGAAAGGAAAAATGAAAAAGAAAATAAGGAGGGAGAATAAAAGTACTGTATGTAATAACTACATATTACATTTAGTCTTTCCAATCAGAGCTTGCATGAAAACCAAGACAAGAAATGCTGATAGGAAAAGCCACACTGAGTGTAGCCATCATCACTACCATTCGGGATACCACCAGCAACTGAACCCATTAAACAGCAGTAAGAAACATCATTTAGTATTTATCTTAATGCTCAAGTTCATACACTTGCATAAAAGATCTATGGATTTTTCAGGTTTGAACATTTAATGATGAAGTTATATTAATCCTTGGAGGGTTTCAGCAGCTCTGATATTCTCATCCAAGTATATACTTTTACCAAACTTTCTGGCAATTGTAACCAAAATACAAACACACGTGTGCAATTATGAACCAAGATTTTTTTTAAATGGTATCTTTTACTTACTTTACTGCCAGTGAGTTGACTGAGATGTGGTTTTAGTTCATCACCAATTACTGCATGAATGGCTACAAGGCAGAAAACACATGCCTTACGAACACTGCTCTCTGAATTATCATAACCCTAGAAAGCAATAAAATTAACATTAATACCTTATCAGTTAATGATTAAAAGCCTCAGAAAGCTATTTACTTATTTACTATAATAAATACATTGCAGTCCACAGTAAATTAACGCTAGGGTAGCCCAATGAAGCATTCCAACAAAAATAACCCTCCCCCACAAATACAGAGCATGCACTTAAAAAGCAGGCTGCTTATTAATCACCATTGATAATAATTTTCCAAATTAAACCCCACAGAATCCTGTTCGTAAGTTACACTGAAAACAGAGCTGCTGCCATGCAATAGGCAAGTATGTAAGAGAAATTGTTCCACATAATACATTTACTTAAAGCAGAACACCATTCAGTTTAGAGCTTCCTTACTCTGAAAGAACTATTCTCTTAACAGCTAAACATTCTTTTGTTAATTCCCATCTTGTTCCTTAACAATTTTTGTCTCTTTTGCCACTTGCTTAGTGCCCCATGCCTGGCTGTCTTGCTAACACACTCTTCTAAGAGGACCCCTCCTCTGCTTCTACCTTCCTACAGAAGTGCAGTTGGATTGCACCCATTGAAGACATAAATATGCAGAATGCAGCTGTCAACCTCTAAAAAGTCTTAATCCATCACACAAATTAACACATCTTGGCTTTTGATAATGAGGGAAAGAATTTACTTTTGAAGACAATGGAAGAGAAACCTGTGATCTCCTCCTCATTAAACTTTCTCCAATCAACTGCTTCTTTCCCCTTGCCTTCCCCAAACCTCAAGTAATAAAATCTCCAATTATACACAAATACAACAGGAACAATTTCAGATCAAATGATTACAACTTGGAAAAAGATACAAACCACAAAAAACCTCTTATAACTGAAAGTACCTACACCAAGCTTAACTATAACCTATACTTTATAACCTACTGAGATTTCCTTTGAGTCCTAACCACAGCTATAATTCAGCTATCTGCCAATGAAAGGTTTTGTTCCCATTAACCAAGTTGTTTTGGGTGAAAGCAGCCACCAGACAAATAAAATCCTTCATGAGAGCCAAGTAATATATTTTTAAAAAGCCTTTACAATTCTTACACACATAGTTTATTCTTTTTTGGGTTTTGGTTAATTTTTTCTTCCCTTTCTTCTCTCCTTACCTGTATTAGACCTGGCACAATCTCTGGTAATAGCTGAGTAAGGGTTTCTTTCGATACTCTTTCTATGACTTTTGTCTGCATTTTGATTGCAGCCAGGTTAATGGGGTAATCTGCAGTTTGGATGATTGGACAGAGAACTTTGATGCACTGATCAGGGCTAATGGAAGTGGCCAGCATGGAAGCAGCTTCTTCAGCAGATCTCACCACCTATTGAAAGAATAAGTAAAAGACATGGAAGAAGTTACAAGAGACAGTTACAAGAAGTTACAAGAGACAGTTGCTACGGTCTATCTGTCAGTAATGGTCCTGACCAGAAAAATTTCCTACCAGGAGCTCTACAATATTGTATGAATACATGAATGAGAAGCCCTTGGAAAATCTGTTGAAAGCCTCCATAACTGTTTCTCTCCATCCTTATTCCCTTCACTCACATGCACAAAACCAGGAGAGAGAAAAAGCACAGTAACAGAGAAGGAAAGATGAATTTGAAAGCTTATCAAACAGTAATTTTTTATTTTTTTTTGGTGCATACCTATGTTAACTAACAACAGCTGAATGCTTGATTATCAAAAAACTACTTCCTCAGTAAGATTTGACAAATTTCTCAAACTTCTCTGGATAGCTGTTTCATTTTGTAATCATGTGTCATAACAGCAAACAAACAGAGTAACTGATTACCAACCTCTTTGTGAGGATCCTTATGAGCTTCTAATGTCTTCATGATCGTGAGCTCTGCATAATTCTTAAACCTTGCTGGCTGGTTTCTTAGAATTTCTCTTAGAACTTTCAATGCCAAAGCTCTAATTGCATGCTGAAGATTTAATAGTAAAATAAATTAGTTATGCATCTTTGTTTAAAGACACACGTTTTAATGTTTGTTCAGCAGCTGGAAGAGTATTTGATTGTGGAAAACTATCAGATTATGCTCTATGCATGTGAACACTAGGTTCATACTGTAAACAAAGAAAGCTAGACAAAAATTTTCAGTTTCTCACTCTTCTCGATCTTCTCCCCACCCCAGGTAATTCAGGTGGTTGCTGACTTGAATTACATACGCTACCCTGAAGTTAATCACAATTTTACACTTCACAACAAGTGCTGATAAAACCTTTAGCATCACATCCTGTGAAAACATTCTTGAAATTTTTACAAATTAGTATTATTTTTTAAAATCAAAAGGAATTATATGTGTCTTTTTTATCCTTGGTAATTTCAAAACCAAGACCCTTGTAGAGACCAATTACTTAGAACTCAATCTTTTCACAATGAGCATAAAAATACATTTCTAAAATATAGTAAAGTGCTTTGCCATACATCACATTCCGGATTCTACCAAGGGCTATTAACAGCTAAGCTTTGAATCCCAGTGGAAAGCATTTCAGTTCATCTCTCGCACGGTAACTGACAAATAAGCATACTTGAGAAGGCAAGTATTAGTGCTGCCCTTTTCACCATCAGGGCACTTAGGCTTCATGATGTTTTCGTACCTCCCCAGTGTTTTGTTTTTCAAGTCTAACTGGAACGTGTGCCTGTCCTACAACCTACACAAATTTCAAAGATACAGAAAGTAAACCATGTGCTTTGGTAACAATCTTAACAAGATTCATCTGAATTTACCTCTTTATCTCCAAGCGTTTCAAGCAGCAAAAGAAGAATTGTTTTGAAGTGCTCATCCCAAACCCCAAAAGACTCTTCCTGAGTTAACTTCATGAGCTCGTAGAGGGCAGCCTTTCTCTCCTCTACCCTCTCATTATGGTTTGATAACTCTTTCAGTAACTCTGCAACCAGATCAGAATGGTCCATGGAAGGCTCTGTCAAAAGACACACAGAGCTCTCAGATCACTGCAAACAAATGTTAGTGCCTGATGTACAACTGAAGGATGTTTTCTAGGATGTCCAGCATGATTTTCATTTTTCATTGCAAAAAAACCCCAACCACCTAAGCTAGTTCACTGCAAGAGTTTTTATGCTTGAAATACCCAAAGCAGTAAGTACTCTGCATCCTTTTAAATCTGTAGGTACAGACATTTCCTATATGACCCTTGCATTCAAGATGATAAATTGATCTTTTCTCCATTATCATTACACAACTGCTCAGGCTTTGTAAACTGTTGTTCCACAGCAGAGACAGGCTGTTAACATCGACAGGGGGGAAAAATGAAGGCCCAAGAATGGCGTTTGGTACGAAACAGCTGAAACAAAAGCAAACCAAAGCTGTTACTCTCACAGAGATTCCTTAGATCAGTCATTATGAGAAGCCTCTGGATTGCAGTTTTGATTAGAGAGGATTCCATGATGATGGAAAAAAGCATTAGTAACATGACCCATATTTGTAAACACTGCATCTACAAACAGCCAAGAAACTTAAAAAAACATCTTAATGAAAATTGAGTATCAAGTTGTTGCCATTATTCCATCATCAAGACTCATTTAGCCTTTAAGAAAGAAAAGCATACAGTTTCCATCTTTGCATTGAGACTTTGGGATAAATTAACAGAAACACACATTTTTTTTCCTGGAAAAAAGTTGTAACTAGTGACCTAAAATGCAAATGCTCCTGCACTGCATCTTTCCTAAAATTACTCCAATTATTAACACATGAAATATATTCTCCATAACAAATTTATTAGGTCATATACTGAGATCATACAGGAATGAATGCAAGTACTTCATTAAGATCCTTTAAAAGCAGACCTAAATAATAGACTGCACTGCTCTGCCAGGCAGGACAAACTCATACCAGACAGGGATGCTTCACTCCAACTAGGCACGAGCTTTTTACAAAACCAGAACATGCTGGCACAGCAGCACAGATTGCAATTGCTTTAATGCAATATCCAGAAATATGTTGTCAGAAGGTATAAAGAGGCCTATCCCATGTAAAACAGGATCCCAGTAACAAGATCTTGATCACAAAATGGCTCTGTATGTGGGTGGCAAAGGTCAAATATAGTATTTATCATAATATCAACAATTAGTATCATAATATCAATAATTATTGATATTTACATGATGTGATTGGTAAAAATATGCTTCCCCCTCTATTTTTTCCAAAATATAGTAATTGGTCATATGCCTCTTCAATAAACAACAGAGAAATGCACCTTACCTGGATTTGGCTGTAATTTAATGTAAACTTAAAAACAACTTAAAAAAATAGCTGAATAAAACACTCCACCAGAAAACAGCTTTGTTTCTCAACAGTCTCTGTAACACATCTCTGCTGGATGATGGAAGCAAAACCGCCAGAAGGGGGGAAGTTCATTTGTCCCTTACCATCAAGAAATTTTTTTACTTAAAACCTGATTTTAACTTACAACTCCATACAAAATGTCAAAGAAAATGAATACCAGATAATGAAAAGCACCTACAACTTTTAAAAATAATGTTAGGAGTTGTATCTTGGAACCTTCCCAAGATATACTGAGAAATCTTGAGAAGCTCTAGGAGCCTACAAAACAACAGCACCAGTTCCTAGACTTACATGGGCTAAATGAACCCACCTTCATGGTAAAAGTTGTTTTGGTCTGGTTTTAGAAAAATGTTTAGTCAACAGAAAATGCCAGTGTCATGTTTCAAATACAAATACATTACTAACAAAATAATCTTTCACCTAATTCCTAAACTGGTTTGATCCAGTTTTACTTTTTTTCCTCTCCTTTAAATTTCAATCATAAGGCAATCTGATAAGTAAATTTATATAAAATACATTTAGAGAGCAATGTATGTCTTAGCTACGCTGTCTCTGTATCTGACATATATAGCCCTTCCTTATAGCTCAGGAATTCA
>WTSP01025517.1:3944-23140 GCA_025331215.1 Actenoides lindsayi | reverse complement strand
ATCTTGTGCCAAAAATGTTAAATGTCAGCCATTTTCCCTGGAAGGAAGAAGCCGTAATACAGCTGCTGTCAAAATTTCCCTTCTACCAAGGCTTTGGCCATTCTTCATCTGTGGGAAAATGAATGACAAACTGATTTAATTCTGATAGCAATAGCCACAGAAGTGTGTTATACTGCAAGGACTGTAACCCCCTTAACACCACATGGAGGAGAGGGAGATTCAATAGCATTCCTGAATTGCGTATTTTCTGTTGACTGCTAAAATGTTTTAGCTTGTCCCTTTTCCCCTTTCAGTGTCTTGCAAAGTTGAGTGGTGCTTGCTGTCTTTGCTTGCCCTGGTCATGAGTTGGACTACCATCTCAGAAGTGTCCTCTATAAAAGCTAAGGTCCATTTCTAAGTGTACAATATATAATTATACTGTGGCTCAGAAAGTCACAATGCAGACTTCATGGGAAAACATTAGCTCACAGGAGATTATGTATTCAGCAGGTATAAAGTCCTCCTATATCACCACAGAGCATTACTCCTCCAGGACATTACAACTGGACTTCTGTAAAAGCCATCATTTCCTTCCTCTGGAAAATGTTACATTTTTAGAAAAAGTTGCCTTTGCATTGTTTTCTGATTCTGCATTTTAAAAATATAAATTATTTAATCTGTAAACACATGATTAAGTCTAATTACTGTTCCTAAATCCTGCTAAGATAACACACAAATGACGTTTAGCAGGTCTTCCTCAATGTGGAGAAAAGGCAATCTGCAGGTCATGATAGGC
Source organism: Actenoides lindsayi (assembly GCA_025331215.1). Classification (NCBI taxonomy): domain Eukaryota; kingdom Metazoa; phylum Chordata; class Aves; order Coraciiformes; family Alcedinidae; genus Actenoides; species Actenoides lindsayi. Next base: position 22,365 of record WTSP01025517.1, on the reverse strand, counting down.
TGAACATCGTAAAGTCTTTTGACTGTTGTCTAGGACACTTCAATGTTACTACTACCATAATTAATCAAAGGAAAAGAACAAAAATCCTACAGAGTACAAGGTAATTCTTGAATACTTGCATTGTGGGTTCACATGAGAAGATTCAAGAACTCTGCAGTCCTCTACTATTTATTTTATTAATTTTATACACAGAATGAAATTAGTCAATAGAGAAAAAAGAACAACTATTTGCAAGCCATTTTAAATATAAATATATTTGGGACTGGAAATTATCTGTCAAATATTGCTTAATAATCCCTCATAAAATTTTTATTTTCAGCATTTTCTCTTCCTTTCTGCCAATACATATCCCCAACCAAAATTTCTGCATGGGGTTATGCCTTGATTTTCATCAGCCATGTCGAAAGATGACACAATAGCTGTGTAAATCTTTGCAATACATTTTGTTTCTAGGAAAAGCTTTCAGGAAAGCACACGTGCTCACTCCATGCATATTCAAAACTCAGCAGCTGTATCATGATGAGTTGCCTTGACTTTGCTCCAGAATTACAAATTATAGCCATCAGTGCACATCCTGCCAAGAACAGAGAATGAAACTCTGTTATAGTTCAGTCATCCTGCTTTAGTTGCAGTTATGATCTTGTGTCCCTTGCAGAAGTATTTCCTTCTAAAAGTATTTCACTAAATTTATTAGTGTAACTATTTTGAAAATGCAAAGTAGGTTTTTGTTTCATGCAGGGCTTCTATCTCTCCCGAAAACTGATCAGGCTGGTCATAGTGCTGATTGAAACTGAACTGATGAAACAACTTTTCACAGTAAAAGGCTGGTTGCTGAGCCCAAAGGATTTAACTGGAAATATCTGGGCTTGGGTAGCCTCCACCAAATCTAAGAGATGGCTTCAATGTGACTGAGCAGGGATTACTGTCACATTCAATTCCATGACAGAGGATGTGAGGAACACAGCACTTCATAGTCTAGGGTGATCCTGCCTCCTGATTTTTTTTCTCTCTTTTCCTTTTCCTCTTTTGTGTTTTTTTTTTGGCTTTTTGTTGTTGTTTTGTGTTTTTTGTTTGTTTGTGTGTGTTTGTGTATGCGGGTTTGTTTGTTTGTTTGTTTTTCCCTCATTCTGAAGTAATTTCATTCCAATTTCTGTTTAAATAAAAGTTTTCTTAAAGGCACAGAATGTGGGAACCCTGATCAGCTGGAAATGTTGATTTTTTATGATTTTCAGTACTTATTCAAGATTACTGTAAAGAAAGTTTCCTACTAGAACCCTCTTGAGTAGAAAAGATTCTGAAAGTCATCTCCAGATTGCACTCCTTCATTTTCTTCTTTAGTTTTCTTCCTGGAATATAGCTAGGTCAGTTTTGGAAAGATGTCATATTGCAGGAATATATTCCTGTTGTCACAGTATGGCAAATCCTTCAGAAAGACACTGGTTTCATAAGATTATTCTTCATCTGGGCTAAAATCTTTAAAAAACATTTACAGGGTAATTTCAAAATAAAGTTTGACAGACTTTGATGCACCAGCTGTCAATGACAATATAAACACATTGCTCTATTTTGGATCATTGCACCCTAGTTTAACTGCCTCAAAGCAGATAAAGTCTTCCAAACATTTACTTTGGTATGTATATGCTGAAGTGTTCTGTCCGGTTGGGATTTCCCCATTGATATGACTACAGTATGACACGGACAAATCAGCATGTTTTCCCTTGGAGGATTTTCAATCCCTTTCAGTCCATTAATGCTCTCTTGCATCTGAAAGATGGAGTCAGCAGCAGAATGATTAAGTCAGCTCTCAGCACAGTACAGGACACTAACGAGGAAACTGACTAGTGGAAAGATAAAACACAAGACAATGCTATAGTTCAAAAACTGCCTGAGAAGTAGAAAGTAGGGCAGGAAGCTGTAATCAGTGTCAAATGATAGGCAAAAGTAGAAAGTGTGTGTAAGACTGCACTCTGTCTCATGGATATGTAAAAAAGCTCATGTCAGCGTCACACCTTGCAAAAAAAGTGAACTTCAGACAATACAGGCAATGGAAATATGAAGCTGTCCAAACAACGTTGCCTGGTGTCTGACATCTCTAGACACACAACAGTGCACACCAGCCTGAGCAAAGCTTCCAGATGTTTCAGGATTTGGTGGCGTCACATAACAGTTGTTGAATCTTATTTTTCCTATCAGGTGCCTAGCATCCCTTGTTACCAAGACTTCAGAAAGGCACTGGCCAAGGAATCTAGACTCAACAGACTTATTGTACAGACACTGTTAACAAATGCATTATCAGACATGGCCCCAGAATTCTTGGCAAGGCACTGGCTCCTATCGAGATGGCAGTTATTATAGCCACCTAGCATTTTACATACTTTCTGTCTGATGACCTTTCAGACCAATTGACATTTTCACTGTATGTTTCTCACTGTGAAGTACCTGTTCACAGTCAGGTGTTAATGTAATGTAATGATAACAAAAGAAACCCTAAAAGCATGGTGACTTCAATGAATATAATGCATTCCCTGGAAAGGATGTTTTGCACTTTTTCAATAGGCTTTTCAAGAGAACTTATTATGTATTAACAAAGAAGATTTTGATAATCTTTCACTGGAAAAAAGGAGAGAGAGGCAGTCAAAGGTGATAATTTCCTTATGTGCTCCTTCTGTTTTATTATTAGGAAAGCCAATAGATTTAACTCACTATAGGATCTGGGAATTTTCATGTTCTGGTTGAATGCAAGAAACAGTAGGACAGGAATGTACTTGTTGAAGGTGGAAATCAGGCTCCTACCATATATCCGAGTAGAAATACAATACTATATGTTTACTACAGCTACAATTTATTTTTCAATGAATAGTCTATCTAACATCCTACCATTGAGAAAATGACTGCAGTTTCATTTTGTGTGGCAATCGAAACCATTCAGTTTCAAAGAGGAACTGAAGTTTAATAAAGCGTTCCATTGCTAACCACCAAACAGTGTCAGATTTCCACTGGCAGGTTTAGGCAAAGAAACTTCTTGCTTTTTCAGGACCAACTGAATCAGGGATGTGTCATCAAGAAGCAGCCTTTTTGTTTTAGCTTCATAGTCACTCTACAACTTACTTGAAATGGCAAGTTGCATGTTAATAAAGAAAATGGATATTCAAACTCTGCATGCCCTGGAAGTCTCAGGACAGGCTTCTTGGAGCACTGTGAGAAACCAAACCTTTAGTTTGTGAGAGAATGTTGGGACTTAATTGTGCACCATGCCAAAAAACCAAAAGCTATGGAAGACAACAATATATGTAGAGTCAAATGCCCCATGATGGATTAAATTCACTCCTAGAGCAGATCCTAGGTACAGCACTCTGCTGTACCTGACACTGAGACACACACAGATGGAATGCACTGGCTACAAACTGTTCATGGCCAAACAGTCTTTAGGATGGTTTCAGACACTGAAATTAGGGCAAACTTGGAGCATAATTGACATCATAAACCCACTCTTTCCTATTGCACATGTAAATGGCAATGGACCACGTGCCACACTTCCTCCTTTTGTCCACAGTCCACGCAGCGTGGGAGTTCATTGCAGCTTACAGTCAGAATTCTCTCATTAACTCACTTTAACATTGCAATTTACACTTTCAGAGGAGAGAGAACAGATCCTCAAACTCAGTCCTTAATGGACTGAAATTACACAATAAGAGCTTTATTTCACTTAAGAATATGTGCCCCAAGTTCTCAGCAGAGGAAAAAAAGACTTATTTCGTAGATAGAGCTGTTTACATACAATTCAAATGAAGCTTAAGTAGCTGATGGCTAACTAACACAGTACCAAGATTCCAGTTCTATATGCTGAAAAATGTAAAAATAAACTCACTCTTGCCCCCACCATAATATATCACTGCCAGAAGCTGATTCAGAGGTTGGGAAAACTAGGGTCTACTTCAAAGTTAATTCTGGGGTTGCCTGGTGTAAAACTTACAAAACATATTGGAAAAAAAATCAAAATATGAGTCATTTACATCAATCCATCAGGGCATTGTTGGAATCTACTCCTATTACCCTTGGGGCTAACGAATTTCTGGAGAAATTCTATTGAAAGTAAGTCACAAGAGGCTACTTTGGCCCTCTATGGATAGGTCTTCTTTCATTTTATTTCTTTCCTTCCTGCTTTCTTGCATTTTGTTTCTTGATTGCTTTCTTGATATTCCTTCCTTTCTTGCTGTCTTTTTTTTTTTTTTTTTAATGCTTGCTCTTTCTCTCTATCTCTTTCTCTCATTCATTCATTCATTCATTCATTCATTCATTCTCTCTCTTCCTTTATTTCTTTCTCTATTCTTTCTTTTCCTCCTTCCTTGATCCTCAATGTCATAGGAACAAAGGACCGAATCAAGTTCTGGGCATTGATCTGAGGGTCTAATGTGCATTAGAGAGGGAGCTGTGGCAAATACAATCAGCATAGAAACACACAGTGAATGACAGTGATGGACCCAGAGAGCTTTGCACTAAGCTGAGTCTGAAAGAAATGGAAAGGAGTATCACAGAGTAGTGAAGTGACAATTTCAGCATTATTCTCCTATCTTACAAAAGAGGGTGGGTAAAAAACTCTGAGAATATATATATTACTTGAGCCAATTCACACTGAGAGTTTGTTGTCACAGAATCAAACTGTAAATGAAATTAGTCATTCTTCCAATCTCCTATCTCTGACACATACTATTCTATGCCACATAGTCCCATTCTCTACCCCTCCAATATTCCCACAGATTTTTCACCCTAAAGAAATGCAATGTAAGGACACCACAGCAATGAAATTTGATAAAAGTGCACTATGATGTGTCTTCAGCTTTTATTAGGACTGACAGACAAATATTGACGGAAACTGTCTGAGGGGAAAATCTGGCTTTGAAATCTTATTTCTGGTCCCCAGGCCAAATGCTTATTTTCCACAGAAAATGTAGTATTTTCTTCTTGAAAATCTAATGCTTTTAGAACAAAAGAAAATTTGCATGACAACTGCATAGCAGCCATATTATGCTACTTTCCCTCTAACCAAAAACCTCGAAAGCAATGTTTTCTGGATGCTGTGGCCTAGGAATGGGATCTAGACTCCACTGAAAAATGGGAATGTCTGGAACTCAAATTCTCATGAAGGTTCCCAAGGCACATTTCAGAACAAGATTTTTCATTTACTGATTTTTACAGAAAAAATTAATTTTTGATTAAGATTCCTCAAACAACTTTGATTTTATGTTATATGGAATTTCCTGTTTCTAGAAGAAATAAAGAGCACCAGATATCTCCAGCTAGTCAGTAACACTCATTCGGGAGATAAAGAAGAACATTGATATGCTTATGGACATATTATATTTAATATCCGATTTCCTGAAAAGTAGAGGTTGAAAACTCAAGATTCTTCTTCATACTCTGAAAATCAACAGGATGAAAATTGTAATTAGTTTTCTATTCTTGTAAACAAACAACTCTCACATCAGCAGCTTTGTGTACTCATTTACATTTGTGCAGTATACAGCTGAACACTACTAAACACTAGATCTAAATTAATTATTAACTGTAATTAATTAATATGGGAGTTAAGCCCTTCCCCAATCCCCTTGTAGCATTAGAAGTGACTCCCACTTCAGTGGGAAAACTGCTCTCCAAAACCAGCATACTTCGCAATTGGATGTGCTGCAGAGCTCTGCTCCATTGACAAGCCAACAGTGCTTCTCCTCTAACCCCTCATAACACCTTTAACTTCTTGCATTCCCCTGCACCACAAAGACATATCAACTCTTTAGGATGTAGGTGAATTCTAGTTGAACAATCTGGTAAAGCTACTGAGAACATTGGGTTTTTCCTCTGCAGAAATGAGGAACCTCTTTTGCTGTGCTACTTCTTTCTCACCCAATTGCAAGATTTTAGAGGGACATTTTTCCAAAAGAACTTCAGCATAAACTATCTGCTTTCTAAAGGGTTTCACACCCTTTGCTTTGGTAACAGATACTCTCTTTAGTGCTGGCCTAAGGCTGCACTTAAGGTCAGGCTCCAGTTTAAATGGAGCCCCAAGGAGATTTTTTTGTTTCAGTCACTTACAATGTCTCTGCTTCTTCAAAGTAAGTAGGGACTATACTACCAGAATTACATTACTAGACTTGTGTATATAGATATATAAATATGCAAAGTATCATTAGTCTTCAATCAATACCAGTGCTCTCATATTACTGTCAAGGAAATACTTAACCACTACTGAAAGTACTAATAACAAATTGTATTAGGATAAGAAAATAAGGTCTCGGGTTGCTGAACAACTTTAAAGTTATTCAGTTCAAAGCAGTCATCTATGAAATTAACAAACCTTCCATTTCTTGACATGAAAATTTTCAGATATTAAATTATGCATTCCAGTGGATAGTCAGTTTGAAAATATAGACCAAAAGACAGCATCATTCTCCTCTTCAGAAATTAAATCACTTGAAAACTCAGCTGCAGATCTACTTGCAACAGAAAACAATAATTCGAGGAGGGCACAAAAATTTAGAGACGAATTTTCTAAGGTTGCAGAGCTTATTAGTGTCAAAATCTGGAACCGAGTCTTGTTCCATAAATATCAGGTACAATACTGTCTGAACTACATTTTTTCTTAACCAGCTAATGAAGCATTAATAAGAAAGTTACCACCTAATATTGTTGAGATTTTTGTCTCTTTATTATTGTTATGAAAGTTTCTTCACCACTAGAAACCTAGTGTCTTTTAATAGTTTGCATTCTTAGCCACCTACTGGAAAGACAATGTCCTTTATGTTTTTTTAACAATCCATTAAATAAATGCACCCAAATTTAGGACTTTCTTTCCCAACATGAACTTGCTTCTCTGACAACTGTCTCAGACCAGGTGTGTTAGGGCAAGTTCATGATGTCAAAACACACTTTTTCCCTCTAAGGTCCATATTTGCAACACAGAACCAATGTTACTTCCTGAGTCAGGTTACACTTCAGATTTGTGTTTTCTTCAACCTTTTTTAGTGTTGAAAGGTTGCTTGATTTCTAATCCTATGAAGAAGATATGTGCGATGCTACAATAATTTATATACTTTTACACCAACTGACAGTTACGGACAATGTGTGCTCAACTACATCTCATTTTTTATGACAGTTCATTAAGACTCATTCTGGTCAAGCTTTTTTGTAATCAGTTAAAAAGGGGTTCATATTTGGAGTGTATCTTTGCTATTATACTCTGCTTTGCCACAAAAAGTTCAATAGCTATTCACTTGAGAGTCACTCCAACAATTATTAAAATGTTCTTACACTGTTAAAAAAATGACTGAGCATCACAATTACCATTGCATGGTGGGAAACACTGTCATCTGATGGATTACATTTCAGGAAGGTACTGAAGAAACTCAAAGAAGATAGAGCATGACTAGTTATTGAATATGATCCCTGAGATATGACGTTTAGCTTAGGAAGTTCCTAATCCATTGACCCTAATAATCTGGACGAGTAGAGTGGCTGCTGAATTTTGCAGTGCTTGTCCTGGCTCTAACACCCTTTGCCTACACATTCTCTGTTGACCAGAGCTGGGGGCAGGGTTTTATCTAGCTCATTTCAGCTATTCCTCTGTTGTAAGTGGCTTACTGAAGCCACTTTTCTCTGGGAACTTTATTTTCACTTTTGATTCTGAAGAAGTTAAAGTCATTACTTGCCATAAGAAGCCAATAACATAGTTGTTTCTTCCTTCTGATTTTCTTATCTGAGAGCATTTCACCAGAAATGTCGTACTGGGAGGGAGAGTCTTCTCTCATTCATGCCTAATAAATCTATTTTGAGTTACATTTGTTACACAAGTTTTTGGAAGCAACTGAGAACAGAAGGTAACCCAATGAGCATAGTAAGCCAGGTCTTCTCAGTCTCTACAGAAAGCACAAGGAAAACATTGACTGTAAGATACCATATCACATTATCTTAAGCCAACATAAAATTGTGGTTCATTGTTTTCAGATACTAATTCCACAATGTTGCAAAGTAGAGGTGTAATGATTCCTATGAACACAGTATCTAGTAACAAATTTAAAAACTGGAGGCATGACAGATGACACACTGTCCTTTGCTGCACTAGGTGTGGAAATACTACTTGCCATGCTGAGGACAAACCAGAAATTGTGCAAGAGCAATTAACTAAATCTTCCCTGCAGAAGAATCTGTAGACACACCTTGCCTTCTGTAATGAGATCAAAGAGCTCTAGAAATAACGCTTGCCAAGGCCTTTATAGAGCATTATCCCCAAATCACCTGGCATGTGAGTGACATGGTGAATGCTGTTGTCCTTGATGGCATTTCTAAGCTCGTATCTGGGATGGCACGCAACTCACATTTGTAACTTTAAAGAAATTAATTAAATAGTATTAGGAAGAAACATGAATAACCTGTTGTTACTCAATAGATTCAGGACTAAGCAGAGCTGCAATGCTTTACATCAGCTGAGTTGTCCTCCCTTTTATTCAGTTACTCGCTTTACTGTCTCAAGTCTAGTTTACATTTCTTTATCTGCAATTTTTTGTTTTTCATTACAAAAGGCCTTACAAAAATGTTGGCTAGGTAGACATTCTTTGTGTCCCAAGACAGAGCTGCCTTTTCAAAGATTCCTAGGAATTCACAAAAAAAGATAAATATTGTGTAGAATCATCTTCCAGTGTTAACAGTTACAAAATAAACCACAGATAACAACACCACTAGTAGATTATGAGTAAAATGCACATACAATTATAAAGATTTATCTTAAACCTGTATTTTACTCATCTGCGTACTTTAGAACCAACATTACACTTCGAAAACAGTAAGCATGTCACCAAGCAACTGTCAGTATATTAGTGGGGTTTTCTAAACATTCCAAAGAAAAATAATTGTAATTGTAATTTTAGACTGTAGGTGTCTGTAATCAGCCTTATAAGCTACATCTGAACAGTGATGATTCAGTTGTATTGTACTGTTTTGTTACATTTAATAGAGAACTCATGGAGCCATATGTAGGTAGATGAAACAGTGCTACAGTTCGGTGTTTCATTAGGAGTCAATTGTATCCTCCAAAATAAGAAGAAATAATAATAAAAAAACCTAAAACCCAACAACAATAAAAAAAAAAAAGCCAAGTATTTTTAGTGTTGGAAGTTAATTTATTTCCATCTTTAAACTCAGTTACAGATTTCTCCTCCTGTACAGTGACAGCCACAACCCACTATAAACACAGTAGCACACCCAGGACACACAATTCCCCATACATGGGTTGCAACTTCCCCTTCTCAGCAGGTGCACACAGCTCCATTTTCCCTTTTACTGACACAAATTTACGCATTTATAGTAAAGCTCATTTCTGACAAGAAAGAAGACTTTTAATGAAGCAGAAGTAAAAGCCACTCTACACCCTCCAGTCTAATTTCCAAAACAAGTCATGTTCAGAGCAACCAACTTTTGAAAGCTCCCTTCATTTGCAACCAGGAGGGGCCTGCAGCATCCTCTTCTTACCTGTCACTTTCATTCTCTTACTTTTGCTTGTACCTTGCTCACAGATTAGTTCAGACTGTCCCAGTCCTAGTCTTTCCCCTCTTCTCCTGATGTAAAGTGCCCTACTTTCTCTACATTTTTGGCTGTCTGGTGCAGCAGGGAAGGCTGAAAACAAAAGAGAGACTGAGGTGTAACTTCTCCTTCTTCCTCAGGAACATTCTGCCAGGTTTTGTGTTGCTTTTGGAAGGGTGGATTAACTGTAGTCTCTCCCCCACCCCATTTTTGTTTCAACAATTACAGCTCTGACATGTTCTTGTCAGTTTGACATATTTGTGTTTCTCTTATGTACTTGCTGAATGATTAATACTGAAGATACATTTTAATTCAGACAGAATAGGACTGTATTTTTTCATGTTTTTTTGTATCCTGCCTGCGAGAAGACCCAACATTTACACCACAGAAACAACAGAGAGAAAGAAACAACAAAAATATACCAGGTAGAAAAGTCTATTGCTGGATTATTTCTTGAGTTGTCCATGACAATATTCAGGCTGCCTCTAGCAGTTTCAGTAGAATTTGTTGTATTGACCAATTCCAAGAGCTAATGAAAACACAACAGACAATACAGTACCATGGAAATAAAGTATGAATCTTGCTCTGTGGCTTACTCCCCGAGTACTTGAGGATCTTCTACTTCAAATACCTACAATATGGTCGATCTTTGTGTGCCTGCTAGGTATCATGATGCTTCATTTGACTCACTGAACTTCCTCATGAAAGGGGTACTTTTCTTTAATTTGACACTTCTTTTATATATATGTTTACATTAATATTTAGCCAAGACTATGTTCTGAAACATAAAGATCCTTAAGGATTTTTCCACTTACAGAAGGTTGCCTATATTGCAAAACATCTATGGTAATAATAGCAGTAATACATCAATACAGTAATAATATGTTAAAAGTTTTAATTTCTGAAAGTCAGATTTATGTGACACTTAAGTAGATAACACCATACATGTTCATTTGAACAGGGAAATAGTACACTTATAATTAGCTTTAAAATCAAAGGATGTGCCAAAACATGAGCTCACCTCAGCTTTGCTGTGCTGTTCTAGTTACACATAAGAACACAGGTCAGAGATTTATGCTTTTTTTCAGGTGCATGGGAAGCATTAGGTCTTCCAGCATGACAGCTACATCAAAGAATTTATTCTTGTCTCAAATCTAACAATTTTCAGTTGAACTTCATCCTGTGTTTTGGAAAGTGATCCATTCTTTAGCTATCAATTTCGAATGATGGAGATCACAGCTTGTAGGGGAGAGAAAAAAAAAAAAAAAAAGTATTTTTCCCTTAGAAGAAATCTCGAATGGAGTATCTGAGTTCTGATTTTTTCAGCTGAGATTTTGAATTGAAAGTCTGAAATTACTATGTAAGAAGAAAGCTGTATCAAACCAGTCTTAAATACAGTCAAATGGGGGTTGAGTGTTAAGTATCAAATTAGTATCTAATGGCATATTTTATGACAAAATAAGAATAATGTTAGATCTATCCTTGAGGAAAGTTCAAGTCTGGGGAAGAAGAATGAATAATAATGAATATATTTTCCAAAAGAGGTTTTCCATGAAATTATTGATGTCTGTATAAAAGAAAGCTCTCACTGAAAAAAAAAAGTGCTCTATTAAAAAAAAAAAAAAAAAAAAAATCCTTTGGTAGGATGTTTCAATAGTTAATTACTCTCATTTATAATTTGCATCTCAATTGAATTTGTCCATCAGCAATGGCCAGGCAATCTTTACTGTCTTTACTTCAGAATCAGGGAAACTCTTCTGTTAGACACCATAATAAAAAAGATCAAATACCTTTTAAAGGAGATTAAATGTGATTTTGAATATTTTATTCAAGGAACTATGAAATGATTCACTGTTTTGGTTTTTTTGCACCATATCTCTAGTATATGAAGATAATGATCTTGCACTTTTAAAACCAGTACTTCTCTATATTTAATAATGCAATTCATAATGTGCACTTAAAATATCTGTTTATGCAGTCATCACAATTACTGTACTGTGCTCAGAAGATACCCTAAACTTTCACTATTCTTAATAAAATGATTTTAAAGACCTATTGTAGTCTCTCACTACCCTTTAGAACAAAACAAACCAAAAGAAGCCTTATAATTTTTTTAAAATAAGTTCAACAGGGAAAAGACATGTTCAGCAAAGAAACAGCACTTCTCTTCTTTAAAGAGCTCAAATTCTTAACATATTGCTACTAGTACTCATAGATTTTCTGATGTTTCTTCTTATCCTTCAAATGTGTTTCCTTGAAGTGCTATTTCAAACACGGTATCGGAAAAGTTTTGCTTCTTGTGACTCCTGAGTTAGAAAAAAATGATACTCTAACATTTAATCAATGCACTTTCAGTTTATTTTTAGCTTTAACTCCTGTTTGAAACTGGGATTACAGAGGAGATAAAAACTAGAACTCCTTCTAGTTTCCACCTTCCCCTTTTCTCAAAGGAACAGTATCACAGTTTCCAATTTAGTTGTCAGATGGAAGTAAATTTTGCAATTGTTAAAGAACTATGGTCTTAAAAGCCCTGGAGAATTTAGTAGTGCACAACTGAAATTAGTATAGCATCATTTTGGAAAAAAAAGCATTACACATATTCTAAATATGACCTTTTAAGTTTGTGGGAATCACTGAAAGGCATCCTGCTGCAGCATCATTTCTATGAAGGCAGTACCTTACTGAGCCGTTTGAGAGCCTGGGATAACTGAAAGTTTTTGCTTTGCTTGCTTGTGCAGTTTTGCCTCACTTGCTAAACTGTCTTTACTATGATCCAACAAGCTTTCTTGATCTCGCTCTTCTGATTCTCTCCTCCATCTCACAGCAGGGGGAGGGGGCGGGGCTGGAATAAGAGAACAGCTGGTGAATGTTTGTTTACTGATCGAGGCCTACCCATCACAGTATTGAACGCACAAGATGATAGGGTTCATCTAGACAGCTTAACCATCCTTTGACACTGCAAGTGGCCTTAGCATGGTCTGTAACCCCACACAATAAATGAAGTTCATCAATAACTCCGTTTTAAGAGCCTAAGCTTTCTCCCTAGGGAATGCTGAGATCTGGCCATGTCACTCACTGCTCAGCTGTGTAGAAATAGCAAGTAGCCCTGCACTAAGCACTGAACACGGTCATCTCTGGATCATGCTATTTGCATAAAGCTAGCCAAAACTGCATAACCAAACAATGTGGACTGGTTTAATTCATGACAGGATAACCACAGATCTAATTTGCCTGAAATCAGAAAGCGAACCTCTGTGGAGGCTGCTCTGGCGGGTAAGAGAGTTTTATCTGAAACAACAAGGAAATTTCTATTGCCAAAGGTGCACAGGAAAGCTGAGGTACATACAAGAGAAATAATTCACTGTGGAGCATAAAAAGGCTCAATGACAATGCTAGGAGATCAGTGCCATAACACACCAAACATACTGCTTTTCTAAAATATTCATTACATTACCTCACTTTGTCCTGTTGAAATTCAGTTTGCCACTTGAGGCTTAGACAGCACTTGCTAATGATAAGGCAGTTTGAGTGCTGTGAGCATGGCCTCTGACTGTAACAGCCCCCAGAGAAACACTAAGGAACAAAATCCCGTTTCCTTCCCCTCAGACACCTTTATTATGTGCCTTCCCCTCTCTCCCTCTCTATAATTGCCAAAAGAGTTAATATTGCATATCAGCTGCTTTGCTGAATTTGCAGATTCCTGGGTCTATTTTTTTTTTTTTTCCCTGTCTCATTTGATTTATAGATTTGGAACATTATTTGAAGGCTTGCAACCTGTTTCTGGAGGACTCTGTTTGAACACATCTCTGCTGTCACTCCCCCACTTCTCTCAAGGACAGTTCACGATAAGACTGTTTGCATTGCTTTCTGCCTCTGATAGGCACTCCAGTCCAGGAAATGTTCCTTCCCAAGAAATGACTCTGTATGAGTAATAAATCAGATTCTGTCCCTTCTTTGGTTTATGCCTAAAAGATGTGCTCAGCTGCTGAGTACTGCATAAAATATGTTTGTCTATACATTCTTTTTTTCTAGGGGCTAAACCATTCTGATATGTAAAAGGTGTGGTCTGTGGTGTGAGGGATTTCCAGGCAGACAAGCCATCAACATTGCCTCAGCATTTTATTGTTTTCTTCTCATATTCTTCAGGACTATAACAAACAGCACATAGACAAAAGCTTGATTCCTCCTAGCAGGTAAGGGGAAACCTAATTTATCCTTGCCATGCCAAAATGTGACCCAAGTCAGACTGCAGCTGTTTTCTCTAATATTTCATCTTTGAGTAAGTTGGAGTGAAAAAAAATGCCTCCTACCCACAAAAGGCAGGATCAGCCTTGTAGATCATGGCAGACAGATGGCCAATTTCGGAAACAAAATCCCTTTTGAGTTTCCTCACCATATTTCTTCAGCAGCAAGCTCTGGAACAGAGTCTTCTTGTGGTTACAGCACAATAACACAGCATATTGTCCCATAGATAATCTAAGCCATGCTGCCTGCTTGTAAGCTAAGGATCTTAATAAGTCCTATGAAAATGCTGTGGTAAATACCTTGCAAAGCACTTCTTAACCATCTTCTATATAAACACACTTCGAACCTTCTGTGGATACTTCCATGTTAGATGTCTAATTTAATGCTTTATGAGTCACCTGTGCCCTGGAAAGCACAGTGTATATAACAGTAAGTATCTTTGGTAGATGGAAACTTCTAACAGAGAAGAAAGTAATTAATGTGTTGTATGTTATTGTCAGGGCAAAGAAGAATAAGCCAGGTAGTGTGACCAAATGACTGGGAGTTGATGGGAGCTTTACAGTCTGTGAAGTCACTTTATTTTTGTTTGCTTCTTCTTTCTAGTTTTGTGATTTGGCATTTTGTTTTATTATGTATTAGTTTTATTAAATCTACAGGAATTTACTAATTGTATTTGCCTATTCATCTTTCTGGATCAAGCTGACAAAACATTTCTTCCTTCTGGAACATGAGACAGAAATGAAGACAAGCAAAAGTTCCTCATGAGGAGAGAGACACATATCACAGAATCACAGAATAGCTGGAGTTGGAAGGGACCTTTAGAGATCATCTAGTCCAACTCCCCCACCAAAGCAGGTTTGTGTAGAGCATATTACATGGGATTGCATCCAGATGGGTTTTGAATATCTCTAGAAAAGGAGACTCCACAACCTCCCTAGAAAGCCTGTTCCAGTGCTTCATCACCCTCAGTAAAAAGGTTTTCCTTGATCTTGAGATGGAACTTCCTGTCTTCCATTTTGTGCTCATTGCCCCTTGTCCTTTCACTGGCATCACTGAAAAGAGTCTGGCTCCCTCCTGCCTGCACCCACCCTTTAGATATTTATAGATATTGATAAGGTTCCCTCTCAGTCTTCTCTTCTGCAGGCTAAAGAGTCCCAGGTCTCTCAGCCTTTCCTCATAAGAAAGATGCTCCGGTCCCCTAATCATCTTCAATGCCCTTTGATGGACTCTCTCCACTAGTTCCCCATCTCTCCTGAAGTGGGGAGCCTAGAACTGAACACAGTATTCCAGATGTGGTCTCACCAGGGCAGAATAGAGTGGGAGGATGACCTCCCTTGAGTTACTGGTCACTCTCTTCTTAATGAACCCCAGGATACCATTGGCCTTCTTGGCCACAAGGGCACATTGCTGGCTCATGGTTAGCTTATTATATCTACACGTAACCAAAATATTCAATTACATAGTTTTCAAGCAGTTTTTCAGAAATGAATTCTGTTTCTGCTCAAGCAGAATTTATCTAGCTCTCCTCTTTCTGCTGAAGAAGAAATACAACAAATATCACGAATTCCCTCCTCTCCAAAAGGTGGTGGTGGCATAAAATAAAACACTGAGTGTATAAGCCAGGCACAATATGGTAAAGTCAGGGTCATGAAAATTAAACACTGTTCCCCACATAGCTATTTTTAGGCAATTTTACTGTGTGTTTATAAATCATAACTGGAAAAAAACCCTCTGTTTTGTAGAGCAGGAACATGTTGCATCAGCATTAAGATGAAGGAGAGGGAAAAGAATGGCTGGTTAGGCTGACTGAGCTTGTTTTGGGATTGCAGTCAGTGGTTCCTCATGCAACTGTTTATAGGCAAAGATGCTCTGTGAAATCAGCATGTCACAGCACTATCAAGTACTACAGCTGGCTGCCAGAATGGAAACAGGGCTGCCCTTTTGATTTGTTGTGGTTGTGCTGATGGGAAGAAAATAAATTTTAGTTTGCCTAATTATTTTCCTCCCCATAGTTGGGAATGTTTTCTAACTCAAGTATAGATTTCACATGAAGGATTAACAGCTAAAAATCCCACATACATCCCACATACATTCTTATAGACCTTTTGCCTTAGGAAACCTGTGCACTTTGTGCTTCTAAGACACAACAAACACCCGTATGCTTCCATTACCTAATTTCCGTGGCCTACTATTTAAAAAACAACTGTGCAGAATGCTAATTTCACTGTTTCTACTCCAGTTCTTTATTTCTGCACATCTGTGTGTGAGAAAGACTTCAGCTTTAATTTAGAAATTAAGCTTTTCAGAATGGCAGTGCCTTGATGGTAGATCACATTGTCCCAAGTGCATATGACTTGTAAAACATAATCCTCTTGCCTAAAAAAAATAAACTAGTTCTTACAGTAAAGCAACAGCCCAAGAAACCATTTCAGAAATACAATGATAAACAAAATATGCAGGCCCATTGGCATTAACATCTTCCTTCCTTTTGTTTCGATTTTGTGTTCAATATTTGGGGAAACTTCACTCCCAGTTTCTCAGTCAGGAACACAGGTCTTACAGACTACTGGCAAACAAAACAACATTTTAATGTGGGCCAGGGCTCTGAGGGTTTGTAACACATGTTATCAAGATAGGAATTGGACTTCTCTTTCTGTTTTTTTGGTGCTGGTGGATGAAGGCAACACACTGAATGCTTGTGCTGAAGATCAGCTCTCTGTCTGAAATAGTTGCTCTCACACAAATCCATTCACAGCACAGTTTTTACCACCCCTAGCCTTCCTCTTGAACACTATTCAGGGTCCACATGAGCTCTAGTTCCTCACTAAGAAGTGTAATTTATTAAAGAGGTACACTAGCTTGCACTGGTTACTGAACCTGTAAGTCAGCCTCTAATCAGCAGTCAGCATGCAGCAAACATACAATACACTGAGTAAGGGACGAAACTGGGCCAGCAAGTGGGACTGTTGTAGCAAACAGAGGAATGTGATTTGTGTGCTGTCAACACTGGTGATAGTGTTCTTGTTAAGTGCAGGTGACAACTGAAAAGTAACACCAGTACAGTAGGAACACCCGTGAGTCTCCAGAAATTCAGAAACAACTACTATACATCTTTACAGGAGCTGCAACACCATGAAAAAAAAACAACACAAGACTTAAATAACTGTGTTATACTGCTTACACATCATCATAAAATACATACCTCTCTTATATGCATTTCAATGAGAAAGAAAACAAACACATTATCTATGTTTGCATATCTAACTCTACTGAGTATTTATAGACCTCACAAGAAAGTGAAACATTGTCAATAATCTCTCTTTATTCATACACCATAAATGACAACAGCAAAGAAGACCAACATCAGAGTACCCGATTAATAAAATTGACACAGTTGAGGAGCACAGCCAGTGAAAACACAGCATGTCCAAACAATGCTCTGAGCATGTCCAAACTGCTGTGGTGGGCATGGACTTGGCTTCATTCACTTCTTTCATTTAGACTGCTGCCTTCCGCCTGTTGGAAAAAGGATACAAGGTCCCCTTGATCTGGGGTGTTTTCTGGTGGATGCTCCTGTTTCTCTCTCAGGAAGGGCTTGGCTCCACCAGTCTATCCTGCGCAGCATCCTTGATGCTCCTTAACCTTTCCACTTCCTCTCTGTCACCAGACTGAGCAGATCGTCCACCTGGTTACAACACACACATCTGTTCTCCACTGCTACCTGTTACCATTGAAAAACTCTGGCACTCCCTGCAGCCTCAGACCTGGATGGCTGCATCTTTTTGTGGAAGCTCTGCCTACCTTGCCACATCCATTCTGGTGAGCATAGGGAGCATGGTTCTCTGCCAGGTGGAGACCATAGATAAGCTCCATCTGAGCGTGTGATGACCACCAACTTACCTTTTGACCTGTCAGAGCTTCATAGAATGATTAGAGTTGGAAGAGACCTTAAAGATCATCTAGTTCCAACCCCCCTGCCATGGGCAGGGACACCTTCCACTAGACCAGGTTGCTGAAGGCCCCATCCAACCTCATCTTGAGCACATTAAGTGATGGAGCATCCACAACTTCCCTGAGCAATCTGCTCCAGTGTCTCACCATCCTCAGAGAGAAGAACTTCTTCCTAATCTCCCCTTTTCCAGTTTAAAGCCATTACCCCTCATCCTACCACTACGAGTCCCTGCAAAGAGTGCCTCCCCAGCTTTCTGGCGGTCCCCCTTCAGACACTTGGAATGCCACCCTTCCTGCAGCCAGTGCTCCCCGGGGCTTCTGTTATAGGCCTGGGGGTAGTCATGGCTGCCCCAGCAAGGCCCAGGCCTCATCAGTGCCTCCTGTGAGAGCTGCTGGCTCCTGGTGGTTCTGTCTCTCCACTGGCATTTCCCACACTTCAGGAAACATGAGGGTATGAATAAGCAAGGGCATCACACCAGTGAAACTTGTGGAATGGAAGAGCCTTCCAGGAAAAAAACCAACTGTACTATAGCTTGGTACTTGATGGCCTGTATAGGGTCTTCAGCATCTTGTTAATGCTTCCACTGCTATTCCATGCCTGCTTCCAGGCCATCACAACTGTGATACACTTTACACCTGACAGAAGAAAACTCAGCAA